>PVJN01020123.1:0-36395 GCA_004026805.1 Lasiurus borealis | reverse complement strand
ATCTGGCTTCGCGAGAGAGCGAAAGAGACTTTGTGTCAAATGCTGAAAAATGACTTTTCAGGCAGCCTCTCCGTCTCCTGAAAGGAGGTGACGTGCTCGGAGCATACAAATCACTCAGCGCCCGGGCGTCTCGACGCAAGGCAGGAGTGTGTTTAGATTGTTAAAATCACTCCCGTCCCTTCCCAAGGTCACAGGCAGGCAACCCGGCCTCCTCGGGGCCTGCGGGGATCGGGGCCCAGAGGGGAGAGGTGATGTGACCCCGGAGAGCAAGCCCAGGGGGGCTCCGGGCCCTGGAAAAGGGGTCTCCTGGAGGCAGGGGGTGTGAGAACCCAAGGAAAAGTCTGACCTGAGGTTCCAGGTCTCCCTCAGTTGGCGGATGCTGTGTGACCTTCCAGGGGTTACGGAACGTGTCTGGGCCTCGGGAGACGCCTCCGTGGCTATTGTCCCACACACTCTGACTTCAGCTGTGCCTCTCGTTCAGCTGAAGGTCCTAATACGTGAGCGTGCCCGATACCGCCGGGCGCTCAGAGGTTCCCAGCCGGTGGGATTGACTGAGATGCCACTGGGTGTAGGGAACGAGGGGGACCTGACTCCAGACTCTGGATGGAGCAGGCTGCATGGGTTCAAACCCAGTTCGGCCGCTCAAGCTGTGTGACGTGGGGTTTGTGGCCGAGACACTCTGAGCCTCAGTTTCCTCCTCTGTCAGCGGGGGAAATCGGCGAGCCCACCTCCTGGGGCCTCTGGTGAAAATGGAGGGTCTGGCATATGTGACGGTCCTCAGGGAACAGCCGTCCTGCCTGGTGGCTTCTCCTTCGCTGTGCTGGCTGGGCGGGTCCCCTCCCCGAGGTTTCTTCCTCTGTCAAAAGAGAAAGAGGATTTGAAAGACCCAAGTTCTTAAGTGCGTGGCACATAGTAGGCTCTTCATCGCTCATCGACAATGGGGCTCTTTGCAGCAGGGTTTTTTTAAAGACAACTTCGGTGTTTAGCTGTAGCTGATGTCTCCCACGCCCTTTGGACATGTGTAACAAAGAAGCGTCTAATGGAATGTCTCTCACTATCAACACTCAATTGACTGGAATGCTCCATTTCCTGAGTGGCCATGGGGGTCCCCTGTGTGTGTGTGGCGGGGGTGGGGTGGGGGGTCTGTTTACCAGCGCAGGAGCCGAGGGGAGGTCTGGGCCTCAGCGGGTCACAGGTGCCCCAGTCTCCCATGTAGCAGTTCCTGTGCCCACCGGCACTTCTTTCTTCCTGGAAGGCCGCGGGCCGGGAGGCTGGCCCCCGCCTGTGCGGAGCAGCCGCCGGAGAGAGAACTGCGGGAGATTACGAGCCAGACTCCTGGGCTGCTGGAGGGACATTTGTCACTTGTCGCCCCATTTTTATCTTCCTGGCTATAAAGCGAGAGAAGCCACATCGTCAGGCCTTTAAAAGTACAGACGGTCTCCAGATGAGCCTGTGATGTTAGACAAGGCCTGCCGGGAGCTTGCCTTCTGCAAGAGCAAACGGATGGTGCTCCCCGGCCAGAAGTTCTAAATTCAGGGAGCAGGCCGGTGTATAAAATGCATGGGAGACAGAAAAGGAGAGGGGGAGAGAGGGAGAGAGAAAGAGAGAGAAGAGGAGGGAAGAAAGGGCCCCCAGGCTCGGCGCCAGGCAGAACACAGGCCTGGGCGTCACTGGATGGTGGTGACCCCCGGTCACGTCCCTTCCCTCCTGGCCCCACTTAACCCCTGGGGTGTGTGATATCTAATGAGATCATGGAGGTAAAGGCTTTACTGCCTAAAAGGATTAGCAGAAGCTGATGGTGGGGAGGGCATTCCTCCTGGGCACAGATGCCCACTCAGAGCAGGGGCATGGGACAGTGGCGGGCTTCATGGGGTAGAGCTGGTGGTGTGATGCGGCTCTTGGTCAGCTCCTTTCCCCTTCCCTCTGCCTGGCCTCCCTCCCCGGTAGGTCCTGGACCGAGGCTGGGATGCTGAACCTCAGGAGTGGGCCAGATGTGGGGCTCCTGGCCTGTGCAGGGGGAGCTCCGGAGGGCTCAGCCAGGAGCCCCACGGAGAGGGCAGTAGCAGGATCTGGGTGCGCATCTCATGGGGCTGAGCAGAGAGGGAGCGAGCATGGGGCACGAGGCAGCGGCCTGCGGGGCACAGAGCAGACTGGACAGGCTGGCATGGAGGATGGGCCCGGCAGCAGTTTTCTCAGGACTCCGGGGCCTCAGCTCTGAGGGGAAGGAGCCCCAGACCCACTGTGGACGCGCTGTGCTTGTAAAAGAGCCACATGAACGAGGCCGTTCTAATACACAGCTTCGGGAAGCGCCCCAAAACGTCAAACACACATACATGGGAGCCTCCCTGGTGGAAGGGTGGGTTGACGGCCCTGGACCCCACCTGCGAGGTGCCCCAAGTTCAAATGCTGCCCCTGTCTGTTACTGATCTCTCTAAGCCTCTGTTTCATCATCTGTAAAATGGGAATAATGCTAGAAGTCACCTCACTCGGTAAAAGTTAAACAAGACGTGTGCCTGATCCAGGGTAAAACCGCTGCAAGCATCCCCATCCCTGGTTGTATGGGACTCCCTCACACCCGGTCCACCCTCAGATCCCTCAGCTCTGCGAGGTGAAACCCTTGGAAACATCTGGAAGATGGCCATCGTTCTAGCATCATCTGCCTCAACATTCTCAGCACCCCAGCCCCGTCCGTGGCTCCGAGATCGGGCACTGCTGCCTTCGCGTGATGGGGGGCTGGGCCTGGTGCCGCCTTCCCTGCGGCCCTGGTAACAGAGCCCGGGGAGGGGAGGGTGCCTCGGCCCCCTCCGGCCCCCTGCACGCCCCAAGTCTCCCCCCTGCACCCTATCTCACCGGCGCGGCAGCCACAGCCTCACGCTCTGTTTAATCGCCTCCATTGTCTGCTCCGAGCGGGTAATCTCGGCTGGGAACACGTGTTAACAAATGGGCAAAGTTTTATCAGGAGCCGGGCTCCCCGCCCTGCCTCGCCAGATAAGATGCTCCCGCTGCTGGGCTGGCGCTGGGAAGCTGCTCCCGCGGGAATCGATCCCGGGCCGAGGCACCGCCTGCAGCAGGATAACAGGCCAGGCGAGGGGGGCAGGCAGTTCCGGGGGTTCCAGGAGCCGGAAGAAGGTCCACTCCTGGCTTCTGCTGCCCCCTGGGCGGCTCCGGACCCTGGAGACTCTGTTAGCTGTGAGGCAGGGGGAGGCTCCATTGGCCTCCTTCCAGCCAGGGTTCTGCAGTTACCTCCCTGCTCTGGATCTGCGGCAGCAGCGCGTAAGGAAATACTGTGGCACCTTGAGATATGAGTGCCCTAACATACGAGATTTTTGAGATACGAGCCGTCGAGCGATCGGTTTTTGCTTTGAAATATGAGCAACATTTGAGATAGGAGTCATCACGCAGATCAGCTGGCTGCACAAGACCCACCAGTTTACCTCGACTCGAGCGTCTCATAGTTTCCCACGCCTCAGGGTTACGGAACGAATTAAACTTGTATCTCGAGGTACCACTGTAAGGAAAAAGCCATCTGCCTCCGCTACAAAGTGCGGTCCCAGGAGATTACGGAGGTGCCGTTGCCTCAAGTTTGGTGCAAAGATAGCTATTCCTTTCTCCTTCCTCCTTCCATCGGTTTTCCGGAGCCACAGTAACAGAGTGGCTCCGCTCTCACATCCGGAGGCTGGATGGCCAGAAGCCACGCTCCCTCTGAAGAACGGGGAGAACCCCGCCTCGGTCTCCCCGCTTCCAGGGCTGCGGCAGTCCTGGCGGCCCTGGGCGGGTGGCTGCGTCGCTGAAATCTCGCCTCTGTCGTCCCACCGTGTGCTCCCTCTGCATATAGTGTCTGTCCAGATGTCCCTCTGCTTATAAGGACACCAATCATATTGGACTAAAGCCTGTTCTCATCTTAACTCGGTCACCTCTGCAAAGACCCTGTTTCCAAATAAGGTCACAGGGACTGGGGTGAGGACTTCCACATATCTTTTAGTGTTTGTGTGGGGGGCGGGGGTGGACACAGTTCACCCCACAATTCCGCCCTTTGGTCAAGCCCTCCCACTCGGGCAGTGGGGATCCCTGTTACCTTTGGATGCAGCTTCTGACACTCCGCTCACCCTGCCCAGAGGGCCACGTGCCTTATGTCATCCGCCCCATCACAGCCACCCTTCTCTCCTCCGCTGCCTCTTCCTGCTCTGAGGCAGGGACAGGCGTGTGAACAGATTACGGTGTTTGCATGAGACGGGCCACGCGGGAGAGATGAGCCCGGATGGGGGATATGTTGTCCCCTCTGCAGAGACGGGGAGGAAAATTAGCAAGCTCTTGAGAGATCAATGGAGCTGAGCCCCGAAATATGCAAAGATGAGAAGGGCATTCTGAGCGGAGGGACCAGAGCAAGCAAAGGGCCGGGAGAAGGTGGGTGGGTGGCCCCGAAGGCTGGGCCTGGGACTGACTGTGTGCTGGGAGAGGAGGGGGCTCCCTGGAGATGAGGCTCTCAGGGGTGCCTGGAGGGACCCCTGGAAGGGCCAGGCTAAGGAGTCCCTTGGTCCTGGCACTGGGGAGCCAATGGAGGCGGCAGGGCAGAGAACATGGGGGCTCGGATCTGTGCGCAGAGGCTGACCCCTCAGCAAGGACATTGGAAGGCTTTGCGAAGGGAAGGCTTTTCCGCCCAGAGACCCATTACCGCTGGACTTTGAAGGAGCTGGAGAAGTCTGTCCGCCAGGAACTTCCAGTGGGACCCTCAGTGCAGCGGGGTGGACAGCAGCCACCGTGACACCGCCTTCTGGCGCTCATTTCCTCTCGGTGCGGATGCCGGACACAGCTCTGGCCCAGGGTGTGCAGGGGCTGGGACCCGGCCCTGTGCCTCTGATGAGGGCACGAGGATCTGCCCTTCTTCCCTGGCACCCCTTGCCTTCCCACTCCCAATATTTCAACGTTCCCATCCAGGACTCACCCTGCAGGTAGAAGCTTCCAGAAATCAGCAGTGAGAGGCTCCGTGAATCCCGGGCATCCGTTTCCAGGCCCTGTGAGTGGAATCATCTGTTTCTGTCTCTAATCTTGATTAAACCCACCTGCAAATGAGCCAGATGTTAAACCCACGGCCTTCGTCTCCCCTCCCTCCCTGGCCCTCGCTCCCTCCTCTCACCCCCAGCGTGGTCACTTCCGTCCAGGAGAGCACCAGGCCACTGGAAACGCCCCCTCCAGGCCCGCTCCTTGTATTCCCACCGCGGAGGGCCCTGCCGCCTCCTGACAGTTCCACTTTTAACTCTATTTACATTCTGGAAAGTACATAAGATTTCTGTCATGTACTTTCCTCATGTCAATTTTCCCGTGATGAGAATAGGCTGTAAACACCCATATTCTCATAAGCCTATTATGGTTCTCCATACATCCAGAGCAGGTGAGCCACGCCATCTCCAGCTCCCGGGGCTGGGCGGGGCTGGGCGGGGCTGGTGGGGCCCGGAGCAGACCGGCCCGGGACGCCAGTGCAAAGTGAACACCAGGAGCCGAAACTTATAGATGTCCCCTTTAAGGTTCACTGGGTGACCAGGCCACGATTGGGTGGCCTCTCTTCCACGCCTCCATCAGGGCCATCTCCATTTATGCTTGGCGCCGTTAAAACCCATTGGACTACTTAGTCAAGGGAATGGACAAACCCCCAAAACGGCATGCATAGAGCATGCACCCCCAAGCCCGCATCACCCCAGGGAGGTGGCCCCCTGGATCCATGCTGGGTTGGGCTCTGGCAGAGGGGTGCCACCCTGACGCTCTGTATGGTTTTGGGGATGTGGGGAGGGACAGGGCGCGGTGTGACAGTGGGATTGAAGTCCCTGGGCTTCTGGGTGGTGGGTGGGTGAGCTTTCCCTGGAGGACATCAGCTGTCAGTCACCCAGAGGGGTTTCCTGATCAATTTCATTTTACCAGAGACCTCGGCTCCGTCCTGCAGTGCCCAGCTGTTGCAAGGCTCATGGGCTGGGGGAATGGAAGGGGGGGAGGGCAGGGCAGGGGGAGATTCTAGGACCAGCAATGAGCTGGCCTGTGTCTCCTCGACTGTAGGCCTTATCTGTGCAGGGACATGGCTGGCTCTGCTTCCAGCCCTTGGTAAACAGTTGTTGAATGAGTGAGTGAGTGAATGAATGAATGAATGAATGGTGTTTGAGTACCCTTTCGTTTGGGCTAAAGGAGAAACTTTCATTAGAAGGAAAGCAGCCGAATCTGTATGGAATCGGACCAGTTTGGGGACAGAATCCTGCCTCCAGCCTTTAACCCTTTCTCAGCCTTGGGTGGGCAAACTTTTTCTATAAAGGACCAAATGGCTTTGCGGGCCCAGAGGTAAAATGGAAGCTATTATGTGGGTGCCGTTTATAATGCAATCATTTAAAAACATTAAAGATCATCCTTAGCAGGTGGCCCTAAAATACAGGTGATGGGCAGGTGGACACACGCCGCTCTAAGCCTTGGTTCCTTGACCTGTAAGTTGCGACCGACCCTCGCCTTGCCGGTGGCTGTGGAGAGTCCCTGCGCAGGTAGAAGACTTAGCAGCATTTAGCACGGGGTGAGAGCACAGTCCTAAGGCAGGATGGCACGGAGAGTGTGCCAGGGCCCAGGCACTGCTCTGAGGAAGGGATGAGTGAGCCCCCAGCCCGTGAAGCAGGTACCACTGTGACCCCCATTCCCCGGAGGAGGAGGCAGAGGAAGCAGGCTCAAAGGGCTGCGGCCACTTGCCAGAGGCAGAGCTGGGATTTGAACATAGGCAGCGGGGCTCCAGAGTTCGTGCACTTCCCTGCCAGGCTCACCGCTCTCCTCGTCGACCTCGTTGCTGCTCTGAATTCTCATCTCAATGATCCAAAGGCGTCACAGATGGTCCCCGAACAGCGGGGGGACAGCCAGCTCCGCTGTGGGTGTGCCATGCTTTCACTGGTTTTATTGGGCCCCGGTTTACCTCCTGAGTGACAACGGCTGGGTCTGCTGGGTTGCCATCTCGGAGCACAGGCCTGGGGATGGAGGGGAGAGGAACGGCGGGAGGTCCCGTGTGGCTGAGCTGGGCTGGAGGGAGAGTCATCCAGTTCACACAGTCACGTGCAGACCTTGGAGCAGGAGAGCTGGGTTCTCTTCCTGCTGGAAAGAAAGGCCCAGGCAGGGCATGATCGATCGATCGAGAGCTAGAGGGAAATCATAAAAAGAGTGGAATTCACCGCCAATTCATGGCCGGAGGTGGGGGGAGGGGCAAGCTGGCCTCTCAGGGCTGCCTCGTGCCTCCTTGGAGCCAGGGAGTGTATGTCCCCCAGATAAACTACTTTGTAAGAGTGAGTGTTCTCCTTCCAGTGGGGCTGCTCAAACCCCCTTTCTTTCCTTTCCTTTAAAAAAAAATACTTTTATTGATTTTAGAGAGGAAGGAAGAGGGAGAGGGAGATAGAAACATTGATGATGGGAGAGAGACTCATTGGTCGGCTGCCTTCTGCACTGAGGATCAAGCCTGAAACCCAGGCATGTGCCCTGACTGGAAATTGAACCATGACCTCCTGGTTTATAGGGTCGACACTCAACCACTGAGCCACACTGGCCGGACATCCCTCACCCCCCTTTTCAATTCTGTTTAAAATGGGCTGAGGTTGGAAAAAAACAGGGTATGAGAGGATTTGCAAAAGCCCCCTCTGTCTGCACTCCTCCGGAAGAGCTTTGGGGCATTATGGTTTTGGTGCTGTGGGCTGAATGGCTGTCCTCTCCCCCTCCCCCCCAATCCCTGTGTTAAAGTCTTAACCCCCACCTGATGGCATCAGGAGGCAGGGCTTTGAGGGATGATTAGGTCATGAGGCTGGAAGCCTGCTGAATGGGTTCGGTGCCTTTGAAAACACCTTGGAGAGCTCCTTCACGCTTGTGGGGACACACGGAGGGGACATCCATCTAGGAAGCAGGAAGTGGGCCCTCTCTGTCACACCTTGATCAACTTCCCAGCCTCCAGAACTGGGAGAAGTCCATTTCTGTTGTGTATAAGCCACTCAGTCTATGGGGCTCCACAGTCCAAACGAAGACAGAAATAAATGGAGTCATTAGCATCTTTAAATTTAATCAGGTTAGAGAGCCAGTTCCAGAAACTGCAGAATCAATTCAGAAAACGCCGCCTTAGGATTCTCTTCTTTGAGCAGAGGCACCACAGTCTGCGTGAGTCAGGGTTCTTTGGAGAAACAGTGTCCATATGTCCTTCTGCTGGGAGGCTAGGGGGTCCCAGGATCTGCTGACTGCAAACTGGAGGCCCCGGGGAGCTAGGGGTGGGATTTAACCCAAGTCCAAAGGTCCAAGGAGCTGATTTGAAGGTGACAGTCCCAGTCCCAGGGAGGAAGAGGATGCTAGGAGATACTCCCAGCTCAGCAATGGAGCCTTTTGCTCTGTGCAGGCCCTCCATGGATTGGCTGATGGCTGCTTACCTGGGGTGGGTAAACTGAGGGACCGAGTCCATCAATTCAAATGTTCGCCCCCTCCAGAAACACCCGCACAGACACACCCCGAAATAATGTTCCACCTGGGCCCCCTGCGGCCCATTCCAGTTGACACATAAAACTAACCCCACCACCGGACGGGAGAGAGTGTGCCTTGCCATGTCAAAGAAGCGAGAGTCACAGAGGTGTGCTAAGAAAGCCGATGAAAAGAAAGAGAAAGGGAGACAGAGAATGGACGAGAATTCCAAAAATACTAACCACGGCTTTCTCTGTCAGCTGGTTGATAGGAAGGAATTTAGTTTCCTGCACAATTCCTTGTATCGTTTTTTTATTTTCCCAAACCAACAAATATTCATCTGGAAATCCCCCAAGGGAGCAGCCATTAAAGATGAAAATATCGATACACGCAGGGCTGCGTCTCTCTCTTCCAGAACCCAACGGGAAAGTTACCTTCCTGGCGGAAAAGCACTTGGTTTGCACCGGGGATGTTGGTCAGCCGGGTCTTTCTTCTCTGACTTCCTCTTATCTTGCTGACAAGGAGAAGGATGGCGAAGGAGCCCTGAGCGAGCGGGGCCTCCGGGACGTGACTCCGGCAGCCGCTGTGGAGGGAGGCGATCGCAGGAATCGGGGTGAGGGATGAAATACGGCGCCAGGCCTGCTCGCTGGGAGATGCCGGCTGAGCCCCGCAGAAACCCTCGATCCCGTTGGAGCCGGGGACAGCTGACTCAAGGTGACCGCTAGGCAGGATCCTAATCAGAATGTAGAATCCGAGTTGGAGGAAGCCGTGAGGGTGAGTGAGGAAGCTGTGAAATCCTGCCCACGGGGGCTCCTGCTCGGTGAGGTGACCTGCTCTGATGGCGAGTGGTCGTGTTGACCTGTCCCTTTTATGAACATGACTAGATGGCACCTGATGCGTGGCTAGTGCATCGAGGGTGCTACGCATGCCAGTGATTCCCAGGTACTATTCCCGGGACTGGAGACACTACAGCGAACAAAACAAAGTCTGTTCCCTCGGGGGGCGGCTAACAGTCTAGTCTGGGGTGGCAGAGCGAGTAAGAGGGTACGGCATTGAGAGTAAGCAAGTGGGTAAATGTAAAATACAGCATCCGGCAGAGAAGGAGTGTCATCAGTAGCACAGCTGTTTTAAGGAGAGAGGGAGAGAAGTTGGGGGGGAGTTTTAGAGAATGTTAGACGAGGTGGTCGAGGAAGGCTTCTCTGGGGACATGACAGTGAGCGGAGAGCAAAATGAAATGAGTAGCCCAAACCGGTTTGGCTCGGTGGATAGAGCGTCAGCTTACAGACTGAAGGGTCCTGGGTTTGATCCTAGTCAAGGGCATGTACCTTGGTTGCGGGCACATCCCCAGTGGGAGGTGTGCAGGAGGCAGCTGATCAATGTCTCTCTCACATTGATGTTTCTAGCTCTCTATCCCTCTCGCTTCCTTTCTGTAAAAAAAATCAATAAAATATATATTTTTTAAAAATGAAATGAGTAGGCAAGCCATGTGCCTAGCTGGGATGAAAGCATTTCATGAAGAAGAAACAGTCAGGGCAAAGGCCCTGGGGTAGGAATGGGCTTGGGTGTTCAGGGGAAGAGCAAAGAGGTCAGGGTGTGCTCGCTGTCCCAGGTCAGTGAGAAATGGAATGAGCCAGAGGGAGGAATCAGAAGCGAGGTTGGAGGGAGGCCAGGGGCTAGATCATCCCAGCTTTCGGGACATGAGAAGGATTTGTCTATTGCAATGGGAGCCACTGAGTGCTTAGGGCAGAGAAGGGCATGATTTGATTGAAGCTTCCGAGGAACCCCCTTGATGCTGGGAGCTCAGGAGACGCCTTGTATTAGTCTGCTATTGCTGCATAACAAGTCATCACAAACGTAGGAGCTTAAAAAAACACCCGTGTTTGTTTAAACGCATAGTTCTTAAGGTCCAATATGCGGGCTTAGGTCTCTGCTCTGGGTCTCACAAGACCAAGTCCAAGGTGTTGACTGACTGGGCTCTCCTCTGGAAACGCCATTTCTCAACTCATTCCGGTTGTCGCAGAATTCATTTCCTTGTGGGTGTAGGACTGAGGATCCGTGTTGGCTTGCTGGCTGTTGACCGAATAGCGTTCTGCTCCTAGAAGCTGCCCATCTATTTTCTTCAAAGCCAGCCAGGATATGCAGAGGCCTTCTTGGACCTTGAGTCTCTCCCACCTACACAATGTGATATATGGTTTAGCTTCCCGGTGACAATGCCGTTTGGGTATGTGCAGGTCTGTAGTGTGGACCTTAAAAATACGGAGTTCTGGAGTTGACAACACCCATCTCCACTGCACTCTTTGGAAGCATTTATTAAGCACTGCTGTAATCCTGGGAGTGTTGTTATTATGAAAGTATTAAAAAAAAGAAAAACCACAACAGACAATTCTGTCTCACTGGGGAGCTGGAACTAATGGCGCAGAGAGCAGGCAGTGGATGCGGTGAAATACAAAGAGCTCAGTGCTGAGGCTGCAGAGCAGAAAGGGTCTGGCCGGCGTGTGATTCTGTGTCCTCGCCTCTCCCACCAGACCGATGCAAAGCTCTTCTCACGGCTCGGCAACTAGCAGGTGCTTCGTAAATAGTTGTCTAATAAGTGAACGCGTAAATGACTCCAGGGGCTTCCGTTTTTCTACCTGGAACATAGGGTGCTGGCCTCCCCTCGTGCGCAGATCAGAAACAGGAGGATGTGTATGCTGGGCCCGAAGGCAAAACAGGTTCCAGCATCATGTCATCTATGTGGGGGAGTGTCAGGGGTTGGCTTTGAGAGAGAGATATGGGGAGAGGACTCACATCCAAGGCAAATACATGGCCAGCATTCCTAGGAGATGCCTCCAGTGCCCCTGGAAGGAAGGGCAAGGGTGCACAGGGCTGGGTGGGCATAATGAAAGCAACTCACTTTTTTATTTTATTTTATTTTATTTTTCTAAAATCCAACAGAGGACCTCCCTGCCCCCGGAGCTACCCTGTTTCCCCCAAAATAAGACAGTGTCTTATATTAATGTTTGCTCCCAAAGATGCGCTAGGTCTTATTTTCAGGGGATCTTATTTTTCCATGAAGAAGAAGATGGTACACATTTATTGTTGAACAAAAAAAAAAGGAAATGTATGACCTGTCTATGGTACGGTAGTAGTGGTCATCACAAACCAGCTCACTGATTGGCCACAGCGCAGCCAGAGCTATTCAGGCAGTCCGAGGTCTCTTTAAAACAGAAGTCAGACGCCTTAGGTAGCTTCGGGGGCCTTATATTCAAGGGAGGCCTTATGTTCGGGGGAGGCCTTATGTTCGGGGGAGGCCTTATGTTCTGGAAGGTCTTATTTTTGAGGGGGGGTGCCTGATATTACAGCAAGAGGCAAAACTAGAAGTAGGTCTTATTTTCGGGGGATGTCTTACTTTCGGGGAAACAAGGTAGCTCAGGGCAGGATCCGTTCTGTCCTTGGAGAAAGCCCCTTGTCCCTGGGGCCTACGAAAGTTATTTTTGTGACAATAGGGTTTATCCATAATATCTCCAAATTAGGAACCCGGTGAATGGCCCTCCGTGGCAGGCTGGACCACCCCGTTGCAGTATTTTTTACCACGGAACACTTCCCTGGGGACGTTTTTTTAAAAGCCTAAACTACTGCTAAATGCAGCGCATGGCTGAATGTCAAAAGCATCATGTTGAGGAAAAGTAGCCGGGCACCAAAGGGCACGTCTTGCATGATTCTATTTATAGGAGGGTCAAGAAGAAGCCAAGCCGAGCTCTGAGGCAGAGGCCCGCACAGAGGGGATCCTGGGTGTGGGGGCGGCGACTGGCCACGGGCGCGAGGGAACTCTCGGGGGGCCTGGGCCTGGGCTGCAGTTTGAGGCGGGAGGTGGGTATGCGGGTGTGCAATTTGTAAAACTCCACTGAGGTGTTCGCTTGAGGTTTGTGCATGTTGCTGTTCGCCAGATCTGTCAAAAGAAGCGAATTCATCCCGACAGTGGTGGCAGCCCCCAGGTGTCGAGTGATGCACTCGCCCTGTGCATCCATTCTCTCCGGTCCTGGGCGGCAGCATCCGGATTCCCACCTCACGGATCAAAAGACGGGAGCTTTACATTCCAGGAGCACAGCGTTGGGGAGAGGCGGGGCCAGATTCTAACTTGGTTTCACAGCCTGACACAAGCCCTTTCCTAGCAGAAAGGCAGCTGGTCTGGCATATATCTTACCCGATATATGCTTGCACACAGTAGGTGCACCATTATTTCTTTTTATTTTTTTTCTTTTTCCAATATATTTTATTGATTTTTTACAGAGAGGGATAGAGAGTTAGAAACATCGATGAGAGACATCGATCAGCCACCTCCTGCACACAACCCCCCCACCCCACTGGATATGTGCCTGCAACCAAGATACATGCCCTTGACCAGAATCGAACCTGGGACCTTTCAGTCTGCAGGCCAATGCTCCATCCACTGAGCCAAACTGGCACATTATTTCTAAGTTGAACTAGAAGTATCTAGTTGGTGGGTTGTCTGCTCTCTAGGCCCCGGTGACAAACGTCCCAGACATGGTCAGTACCACTTTTGCCTAGAGCAGTGGTCGGCAAACTGCGGCTCGAGAGCCACATGCGGCTCACCAGCCACGGTTTGCCACTCTGTTGACTAATAAGTTTGCTGACCACTGGCCTAGAAGCTGCCTCTCTGCCTTGGGCCCTGGAGGATGGGAATACAGTGCTCACCCCTGCTCACCCCGCCCCCGCCCACTTGCTCCCCACCTGACCCCTCCACTCAGTAAGATGTCTACAATCTCTGCCTCGGCCTCCAGCAGGAAGAAGTCAGATAGGGAGCCAATCAGGCCCCAGGAGCCTCCGGGTGACAAGCAGGCACTCTATAACGGAACAACTGTACTCGGCTGATGTTTATCTTGCAGGATGGGTGCGTTTAATAAAGCATTAATATGAAGACCAGATTGCTTTTCCTGCCAAGCAGGCAGAGCGAGATTAGCGCGGAGGGAGCCTCGGCGCCCTTCCCGGGGAGGAGGGGGCCCGGAAGACGCTCCCGTGGGAGCGGGGACTCCTTTGCTTTGCAGAACAAATGCGTTCCGCCAGGGGTGACCTTAGAAGAACTTTCTCCTAGGATTCGCCCGTCACAAGAGCAAGACGGGTCCCAGAGAGAAGGAAGGATGCTCTCTCGGAGAGAGCTGATCCCCTGTGATGTGAGGAGAGGTTTGAGGGGAAGTCGGGTGTGAGGCACAGCGGGGGTAACAGGGAGAGTTTTCAGCCACCCGCACTCCCAGCTCCAGAAGTCCAGGTGCTCGGGGACTCTCTCTGTGTCCCGGGCCTTTGCTCTCTTTGCTGAGGGCTTCTTAACCTTGGCACTGCTGGCCTTCGGGGCTGGACAATTCTAGGCTAGCATGAAGCATCCTTTGCATGGAAGGGTGTTTAGCAGCAACCCTGCTCTAACCCAACAGATGCCAGTAGCATCCACCACCACCAGCCGAGACCACCCAAAATGTCTCCAGATGTTGCCAAAGGCCCCTGGGTCACCCCTGGCTGGGGCCCCTCTGCCGTTATTGGGCTATTTGCAATGGCTGCTGGAACGCAGACGCAGACCGAGCTGGACCAGCAAGGCTGGTGCGCTGATAACTGAACTGTGGGCTTGACGAGTCTGGATTTGGAGATTTCCTTCTGCGAAATGAGCCCGTTCCCTGACCCGTCGGAGGGGGGGAGGGGGCATGCTGTCACTGGAGTTTATTTAAAACCGACGCAGATCCAGAGGGCGAAGCCACGCTTCCTGCGGACCATCTCTTAAATGAATAGCCGGAGGGAGACAGAACTGTCACTGAGCAAATTCCCCTTTGCAAATGGCCCCGGCCCTTTGGTGCCAACATGAGAAAATCCAGCCTCGTGCGCGTTGCCTTTTGGGGAGAGGAAAATAAAAGACCCAAAAAATTAAGGATTCCTTTATTGTGCCTCGAGCTCCGGAGCTCAGCAATTAATTCTTCCATGCGAACGGACTGCGTGTTTACGAGGCATTATTATTTCATGGAGGCCCATTTTAAACAGCAATTTTTTCATTAAGCCGCCTCGTTTTACTGATGAAGACCAGTTTATAACCTCACTTCGACTGTGTTCCTTGAGTCATAGCTATTTTTCTTTTAAAATATTCCTTAATAACCTACCATCCATATTTTAAATTTTATCCCAAGTCAGAGACGCCTTCTCATTGCTCAGGAGTCTGTCCTGGTGATTCTGGGTCCTGTCCAAGGACTGGGGGCTACCAGGCCCTCTGTGCCCCCAGATTTAAAACCCCCCAAAGGAAACCAAACAGCCTCGGGGACTGACTTCCCAGCCTGACGTGTGGATGTATTTTGTTGCCTATTTATTCATCTGTTCATTCGCTTTTTTTTCTTTCACCAAGAACCTAGCAAGTGCCTACTATGTGCCATATATTAGTAGAATAACTACTATACCAAAGCTCTCTAAAATTTCAGTGGCTTAACACAATCATATTTTACTTCTCACTCCTAACACTGTCAGGGACCATGGGAGGGCATCACTTCACGCTGACATTCAAGTACCCTCATTCTTTCTATCTGATGGCTCTGCCCTCTTCATCCAGGCAGCAGGTGGAGAGAGGGGGTATGAACAATGGCATGGGAGAAGCCATATTACTGCCCCTACCAAGATTTAGTCATTGGTCCCACTAAACTGCAAGGAAGGCTGGGAGCTGAGAGGGGCCGGGTCACCCCGAGAAGATTCAGGACTTTTTCTGTGGGGCCCAGGAGGTTCTGAGGGCCCCAGCAGGCTGGGGCTGAGCATCTTAGAGAAAGATGTCACTGTGGCTGCCGGAGGAGGAGGATGGGTGGGCATGGATGGAAGCAGGAAGTCCAAGACGAATCCTGATCTCACAGTGTCCTCTCTTAACCCCCGCCATCATCTGCTGACTACCCTTTGAACATGAACATGGAGGAGGTCTGCACTCACACCCACAGCCCCTGCACCTGGTCCCGGGAGGCATGGCTACCCTCGTGGTTGAAGTAGGCGGAGCGGAGTGAGCGAGTACCAGGGCCATCCATGGCCGTGGCAGGATTAGAACTGGGCTGCTTCAGTTTGCCACCCTGGTCTCAGAAAACCCCTTGGTCCTGGGCTGACCACCTGGGAGGAAAAGAAATGGAGTTTGGGGAGCGCACACAGCACAGAGCAGGGGCTGGGACAAGCAGGAGGACACGAGGGCCCAGATGGAGATGTGATTGGCAGGCCCACATCATCTCCTGCAGGAGCCTCTGCCCTCCTCCCTGTTGTCAACCCGGGACATGCTGCTTCCCAAGGAAGTTCTTCCCTTACAGATACCTCAGGGCTGAACAAGCCCTCCCTTCTCCGGCTGCAGTGTCTCCCCCATAAAATGGGGTGAAAATGCTCCACCTGGCTCTCCAGAAGATTGGGGGAGCATCGGGTATCTACCAAGGACCATGGAACAGCCTTCTCAAAGCTTGTTATTGTATAACCACATCATTATCAATAATGAAACACAAATTAATAATAAATAAACAAACTAATGATAAATAATACATATGTCAGGAACAATACATGAATGCAATAAGGCTTTTGAGCACTGATGGCCTCTGACAGAGGAGGATCCGATTAGCTGTCTGGAGATCCCACAGCAGGAGTATTACAGAAGGGCCTGGGAGACCGGGGTGGGGAGGGACCCCCAAAAGCGGCAGGCACGTCTCCAGGCAAACGCTGCAAAGTGTTTGAGGTCCCTGCTGGCCCAGAGCCCAGCTGGCCTGCTGCTGGGGGTTGGGGGTGAGCACCAAAGTGAGGGTGGGGTCTCCCCGCTAGATAGTCTCCCCTGGCTCAGATGTAGGGTGGCAAATTCATAGCCCAATCACATCAAGGATGGATGTTATGGCCCATGGTAGGCCAGACAGCTGAAGAATTTAGTCACCGTGGATTCATACATTCGTTCAATATGCCTTCGATGCCAGCGGTGTGGCCAGAGCATGCTAAGCGCTCATCGCAGTTACGGAGACAAGCTTTTGCCCTCTAGCAGCAAGGGGATAGCAAAAAAAGGGTGTCACCAGGCAGTGGGGTAGGGCTATGGCAGATGCCACCAGAGGGACACTTAGCCCAGGATTGGGGTGCTGGGTATGGAGTCGGTGTTAGAAGAGGCCTCTGAGATAAATGATGGCTAAGCTAAGACTTTACGGGTTTATCGAAGCTGGGGGCGGGGGATCAGGAGAGTCAAGTGGTGGTAGGTGCTCCAGACAGAAGGACAGCAGGTACACAGCCCCAGCAGCCAGACGAAGCCAGCATATTTGGAGAGCTCAGGGTGGCTGAGCTGGCATGCAAAAGGCAGAGAGACAGGAGAGGAGCTGAGGAGGAGCAGGCTGTGTGTGTGAGAGGAAGGGGTCTGGACTTTGTCCCAAGGGCAATGGGAAGACGAAGAAAGGTTTGGACCCATGCTCACTAAGCCCTGCCTCTGTCTCGTGCCGTGTTCCGGTGTTGGTTCATTCATTCATTCATTCATGCATGCATGCAGTGTGCTGGCCGAGCACCTGCCATGTGCCAAACATTATGCAGGGAACTGGAGACGCACAACCGGGTCCCTGACTTTAAGAAGCTCTGGTCCGCTGGGGGAGTCACACAGAAAGAAGCGTATGTTACATTACAGTGTGGCATGGACAGGCTGTGATTGAGATGTTTACCCGGAGCTGTGAGCTCAGAGGCGGGAGTATGAGGCTCATATAAATCAAGGAACAGGGCCCTGTGGCTTGGAACCTGACAGGACGTGTGGAAATTTCCACAGGTGAACTCAGAGGAGGAAGACAGTCCAGGGAGAGGAAGTGGCACAGGCGAGAGGAGCCTGAGGTCTGGCTGGGCTGGCGGGTGGATTCCCAGGTGGCACCAACGGAGCTTGAGACGGGCTGAGGCGGAGAGGCCAGGAGGCAAGATCGTTGGGAGCCCAGTTGGCCATGACCGAGTCTGAACTCAATCCTGAATTAGAGGCGATGGGCTGGGAGAAGGAATGGCATGAACCACAGAGGGGGCGGCATTGCATTTACACTTGAGAAATACCATGGAGACGCCGGGTGGTGGGCGCATTGGAGGGACAAGGCCGGAGGCCGGACACCAGCGAGCTGGTCATGCAAGGTCCTAGGGGAGGATTGTCAGGGCCCAAACCCAAGCAGGATCGGGGTGGGGCAGGATCGGGATGGGGCAGGATCAGGGCGGTTTGGACAGGGTCTCCTACTGGCCCCCACAAGAGGACCCTGGATTCTCCACGTTGGCACCAACTCTGGTCCGAGCAGATGTTGTCGGAGAGGAGTATCAGAAGGCACCTGAGGACAGGGGAGGCCCTGGAGTGGCCTGGGCCCAGGCCCACAGGGCGGGGGTGCTTCTGAGAGTGCCCCTGGGGAACGCCACCCACTCTGATGACAGGGAGGGGCGCGATTAATTCGTTCCTCCTTTCAACACACACTCTGATCCAGGCGCTGTCCTAGGCATGTGGGTCACATGGCAGATGGCAGCAGTTCTCAGCCGTGTGCGTGTGCGGCGATGAATGTGCACTGAACACAGGTGACCTCGGTATCCTGTTGGGCAGGAAGGGCGGGTTTGGGGACGTGGACAGCCTAGGGAGCGAGGGAGAGCTTCTTGAGGAAGCGAGGTCCCGTGAGTCCTGGAAGGATGAGCCAGACTTGCCCAAGCAGAGTGAGGGCTTGGGATAGAGGGGACAGAGAGAAGGTGCGGGGAGGAGGAGGAGGACACAGCAGGACTTGGATGGGCCTAGGAGCTGAGAGGGGCCAGGGACACCGGAGAGCTGGACGTGACCAGCTCATCCCGAGAGGATCCTCGACTTCTTCTGTGGAGCCGGGAGGCTCTGAGGGCCCGAGCAGGCCGGGGGTGAGCAGCTTAGAGAAAGACGTCACCGTGGCTGATGGAGGAGGAGGAGGGGCGGGCAGGGATGGAAGCAGGAAGTCCAAGACGAATCCTGATCTCACAGTGTCCTCTCTTAACCCCCATCATCAGCTGATTACCCCCTCAACACGCAGGCGCCAGGGAAGAAGTCCGCACTCACTCCCACGGCCCCTGCACCTGGTCCAGGGAGGCGTGGCTACCCCCATGATTGAAGCAGGCGGAGAGCAGTGAGCGAGTTACCAGGGCCACCCAGGGCCGTGGCGGGATTAGAACTACTTCAGTTTGCAATCCTTGTCTCAGAAAATTCCTCGGTCCTGGACCGAGACACCTGGTCACCTTAATATAATGTACGTTTCTTTTCAGTGTATCCCTGCTCCCCTTTCCCTCGGCCCCCCCTCCCCGCCACCATCCCTGACACCTCTAGAAGCAACCCCTTGGATCCAGGAGAGAGGAGGGGCCGAGCTGGGATATTGCAAGTCAGTTTCCGCACAGAGGAGCTATCTGTCATCACCTCGTGGGGAGGGCGCCGCTGCCCGAATATTGCCTGCGATTTTGCTAAATGTGTCTTAACGGGCGCCATATAAATGCTGTCGGAGATAGAGGCGAGAGTGATGGCGGCCTTCGGGATAATGAACTACTTAGTTAAGATGAATCCGTGCCACTCCTGACGCTGCGCCTCGATACTGCGGGTGGGGGCGTGGGGGGAGGGTTACCCATCCAGGCTGACTGGTGGCAACGTCGATGCTGGAAAAGACAGAGCCTGTCTTTAGCTGGTAATTGGCAGACACTTTTCAGAGAAATGGCGGTGAGTCGTACCGGAGACGAAAGTGGCAAGATCTGGGCTCCATGAACAGCGGACATGGGACTGATTGGAGCAGGAAGGCCCCCCCAATCCAGCTCATCCCTCATTTGACAGATGAGGAAACTGAGGCCCAGGGAGGGAGGTGACCTGCCTGAGGTCCCAGAGCGGGTTGGCAACTGAGACCAGGACTCATGTCCTGCGTGACCTCAGCACATTGCATGCCTCTCCTCCTGGGGATCGCAGGCGGTGGTGGAATGAGACTGGCTTCAGGCTCGGTTCAAATCCCGGGTTTGCCGCTTATATCGCAGCCATAGAGCAAGGCACTGCAAAGCTCTGAACCGCAATCCCTCCTGCAACAGAGGAATATCCCCAGGGCATGGGGGATGGGGAATGCGCACGGGAGAAAGCGCAGAAAGCAGCTCGTGTCTAATGCTGATTTCAACACTGTTGAGAAGGGAACTCGTGTTGCAGAAGGCGAGGCAGCTGTGCAAACAGGCAATTACACTCCGGTGTGACACACGGTGATCCTAGCGTCGTGGAAGGCGGGCAAGGGCTGTTGCGAGAGCTGATGAGAAACTGGAAGCTTCCACCCGTGCACCAGGAAGGCGGCTCTTGTCCTTAGCACCCAGGCCTCCTACTTGCTCTGCAGCCTGGAGTCGCTCCTCAGTCCCCAGGGGCTGAGAGGAGGAGGGGCCTCGGCCAGCAATGGCTCTCCCTGCCCTCCAACCTCTGTGGCTCTCACTAGGAGACCTCAGGAGCCAGGGGCACAGTGACTTCCACCTCAGCGTGCAGAGGTGTTTCCTGATATTTGTTCCAAAGGCCTCCGGCAGGACCAGGACCAGGGGCTGGTTCAGAAGTTCATTATCTTTTAATTCTGCATCGTGGCATCTCGCTTGTCTCACCCTCATCCCGGCCCTGGTTGTCATCTCACAAAGATGCTCGGTCAAAGATGGGTTCTAGCCAAAGCCGGTTTGGCTCAGTGGATAGAGTGTCGGCCTGCGGACTGAAGGGTCCCCAGTTTGATTCCGGTCAAGGGCACGTATCTTGGTTTCGGGCATCTCCCCAGTAGGGGGTGTGCAGGAGACAGCTAATCGATGTTTCTCTCCCATTGATGTTTCTAACTCTCTGTCCCTCTCTTTTCCTCTCTGTAAAAATTCAATAAAATATATTTTTAAAAAAAGATGGGCTACGTCATGTACCAGAAAATGAAACCTTTCCTACCAGGGCCACAGGTGGAGTCACAGCACGCTGAGCACGCTGCAGCCTCGGGGCCTTTGCACATGCACTGCGCTCTGTCTGGAATGCGCTCCCCTGGGTCCCCAAGTGCTTGTGCCTCCTTTATTCCAGCCTCTTCAGACCACCTGGTGCAGAGCAACCCGTCCGCCATGGCCCTCTGCCGCGTTCCCTGGATTTACATGTCCCCTCCTGGCCTGTTTGTGGGTGTCTGTCTGTTCATTGTCTCCTCTGCTGGATTGTCAGTTCAAGGCTTGTTCTTGCTGCTGTATCCCTAGCAGCTAGCACGATGCCTGATAACAAATAGGGTCTCAATAACTTTTCCTGAAGAAGGAAAGAAAGGTTCTAAGAGTTCTTGAAGGGAAAGAGCGCCTTCCACGACGCTCGGATCACCGTGTGTCACACCGGAGTGTAATTAACTTTGTATAAACCCAACATCTCCCACACTTAGCTGTGGATCAGAGAATCTCGTTGCTGAAACACCCACTGGCAGTTCCTTCCTGTCCACCCACTCTGAGAAACGCTGTCTTATGGCGTCAGAGCGACCGCACTCAGGCACCCACTTCGAATCCTCCCTCTGGGGCCCCAGGGACCCCTGTCTGGGCCGGGCAGGGGGCTGTTCTCTGCTCCTGGCCTGGCATACTGTGAGTTCCCACCTCCTTCTGGCGGGAGGGGCCCTTCTCTGGTCTGGACTATTCAGCCATCCGGACTGGCAATGCTCAGCAAACTCTTAGCTGTAACGTCACAGGTGAGACCCCAGGGGAGGGCAGCCCCGCCGGAAAGGTGAGCCAGGGGTTCAGCCCAGCATGGGGATCAGGATGGGATCAGGTCCCAGACTCCTGCTGTGATCTCCCAGCGGCACACCCCTCCTCCCAGGGCAGGGTGTGACCTGTTTGACCCCCCTTTTCTCACCTCACCCGTCGTTAATAAGCCTGTGTGTAGCATGGCGGTCACAAAGGAGCAGAAGGTCTGGGTTCGAGTTCCAGCTCTGCCCTAGGGCTGTGTGATGGGGGCAGGTGCCTTGGCCTCTCTGTTTTCCCAGAGGAACGTGAGAATAACACCTGTACCTCTCTCCTCGGGTGGTCACGATGGGTCCATCCCCCTGAGGGCAGCCTCTTTGTCAGGGTTTGGGATCCTGGCTGGGCCTGGGGACTCCCCTGATTGCTCAAGCTGGGCAGTTCTCCCTCCATCTCATAGTCCCCCACCTTCATCCCGCCATTACACACCCCCTGAGTGTGAACTGTATTCCCAAGGCATTCCTGGAAGGCGGGAGATGCCTGAGCCTCCTGCATCCCAGATGCGGTCCAGCGCCTGTGCAGAGCAGCTGGGAGCAAACACTGTGGTTGAATGAAGGAAGAGAGGAGGAGTCGGAAGGACCTCCATTTTTTCAAGCCCATGGCTCTGGGGCTCCCCGAGTGCCGACTTAGGTGTATGTTAGAGGCTGCCCGGTGATGAGCCTCACATCTCCCCCCACCCCTAACCCTGGGCCTCGGCACCTGAAACCTCAGACTATGGAGGTCGAGTCTGACTTCAGCGTCCACATCGATCCTCCCAGGTCGATTTCTGTGCTTTACCCTGGAGGGTTGTAGCCATTACGCTGCAGGCAGGGGCCAGGGCCCTGGGCTCGATCCGCTCAGGTTGCCTGCACAATTGAAACCCCCGAGCCCATCCTGGCTAGTTTTCTCATTAAGACGATTGGACTGGATCGATCCAGGAGGTCGATGGCTGGACATCAGCCGGTGGGAAGCCAATCGGGTGAGCCTGGATGATACACCCCAGAAGGAGGCCCTCCGCCGAACTGGAGGGGGCACCCAGCCCTCTTGGATGGGGTTCAGGGAGGCGGTGGGGGGTGGTCAGAGGCCTCAAGGCTGGACTTGGTGTGGCACCAGGTGAGAGTCCCCGGGATGCTCGGGACAGCTGTGGGCGAGAAGTAACATCTGGAGCTTGCAGAAGTTTGAAAGTTCGTCCCAGGCACCCAGCCCATAGTCCCCTTCCACCACGTCACCATCCCCAGGGCCAGTGTTTGGACTGCCTCTCCCCTGGGGGGGCAGGGTGCGTGCAATTCGGGATTCGGGGTCCAAGAAGCAAACAGCGGTCCCCCAAGGCTCGCCTTCCTTTTCACCAGGAATAATTGGGTTGCGAGGCTGGGAGTGGAGGATCTGGCGTGTAGGACACCATATCCTGATGTGGGTTTTGGGGGACCCTGGCTGCATGGGATGCTGATGGTGTTTAGGGAATGGCTACAGGACCTGTAACCAAATACATTTGGCAACGCGAGATTTAATGTGTTTCAGCATGCTCCCTTCCGGCATGGCCCAGCAGGCCAACACCCATCCGGGGCTCTCTAAAAGGGGGTGGGGATGAGTGTTGGACCTCAGAAGGGTTTCCCAGGGAAATCTCGTAGAAATACACAGCAGCCCTTCCTCGAGTGCCAGCAGGCACTGCTTTCACAGAATTCATCCCAAGAAGAAGTGTTAGGACTGGAGGGAGCCACCAGAGCCAGGGAAATTCCCGGAAAGGGGTCGCCAAGAGAAGGAAAGAGAAAAGGATGGTGGCTCATTCTGGCTGGGTTACCCACCACAGAGACAACAGAGAACAGCGCCCCCTACCGAGGTGCCGGCCCTCTCCACCACCCGCCCCATCAGCAGCCCACCCTCCTGATCAGCTCATGCCCTCACCTCCTCGTTCTCCTTTTTATTTCCCTCATAGGCTACTTGACTGTCAACATTGAGCCTCTCCCACCCGTGGTGGCTGGTGATGCCGTGACCTTGAAGTGTAACTTCAAGACAGATGGCCGCATGCGTGAAATCGTGTGGTACCGGGTAAGTCGCCACCCCTGCCCCCTTCACTCCCCCGGCCAGGGCTAACGGTAGGGCCCCCGGAGTCCATCTTAAGAAACTCCTGGGCGGAGCCATGCCCTTAGCCCTCAGCCAGCCCTGAGCTGTCCCGTGCCCTCTAACAGATGGGGATCCTCCGCCAACATGCTGCTCCACGACCGCTGCGCTCCGTCTTCCCTCTGCTCTCAGATCTGTCTCTTCTGGTCTCTTTGTGCCCGTGGTGCCCTATGCCCGGGAAACCGCACAAGCACCCAGGACACTGCGACTGGGCCCTGGTGCGGGGCAACACCCGAAGGGTGTTGACAGGTGGAAGTTCGGACAGGAGGCTTTGGGTGCTATTTTTGGCGGGGGAGAGAGAAGACCAGGACAGCTTCCTGTCTTCTTAAAAACCAAACCATAGAGCCGGGCTGCCTTTCAGTCCGTCACAGAGAGGACTAGAAGTCTTGGTGGCCGGCACTCTAGGTGTAGGTCGCTAGAGATGTGCAGATGCCCACCGGCCAGGCCCTGGTGAGCAGCAGGAGGGCCAGCTTGTAGTCTTGGGCCTGAGTGTCGGTCTTTCCAGGCACGGATGGAATCCTTCCTGGGTCTGCACGGGGCAGCCCGGGCGGGGCGCATTGCCATTCTTTCGCAATGAGGGTCGGGTTTGCCCAGAGCAGTGGTCGGCAAACTGTGGCTTGAGAGCCACAGGCAGCTCTTTGGCCCCTTGAGTGTGACTCTCCCACAAAATACCACGGCCTGGGCGAGTCTGTTTGGAAAGAAGTGGCGTTAGAAGAAGTTTAAGTTTTAAAAAATGTGGCTCTCAAAGGAAATTTCCATCGTTGTCCTGTTGATATTTGGCTCTGCTGATGAACGAGTTTGCCGACCATTGGCCCAGAGCGAAGCACCGCCGTTTCAGGAACAGGGTCAGCAGAGGACGCCCTTCCATGATTGAAACAGACGTTGGCCATGTTTTTTTTGTTGTTGTTGTTTTTCAATGAGGTCCAGAGAATAAATATTTTCCTCTTCGATGACTGTATGGTCCCTGTCACCACGACTGAGCTCAGCTGTTGCTGTGTGAAGATGGTGACCGGCAGGGTGTCGGTGGATGGGTGTGGCTGGCTCCCATAAAACGTTCCTCGTGGGGGCCGCAACTTGAATATCACGTCCTATTCACGTGTCGCCAAGTATTCTCCTCTTTTATCCTTTGCAACCATTGAAAATGATCTTTGAGGACATTCTGGTGTTGAAGGCCACCAGACAGGCTGTAGGTGGAACTGGCCCCGTTTTGCCATATTTGCCAGCCCCTGGTGTGAGGTGGCACTTCTCAAACCGCTGTGAGCCATGCGGCCCTCTCCTCCAGTGTGGCCCAGGATGACAGTCAGTCGGAGCTGCTGTCCATGGTGCGGATGGAGCTCGGAGGAGCTTGGAGGAGAAAGTGGGGGTGAGGTGGGGAGTGTGGGTGGGGACGGGGGTGGGCACAGCTTGGTGACCAGGCATCTGAAACTGGTTCCTTTGTTCCTCTGAGTTCTGCCCACACCCATGGCACAGCACGTGGACCCTGCTTTCTCCTGCTCACCCTTTTCGGTCGTGACTCAGAGACGCGCCCCTCCATTTCACTCCCTGCTCCTGGTCCGGTCTTGCTTTGAAGCATCCTGCCCTTGCTCTTCCTCCTTGCACTGTTTGGTCTTTGATTCATCGTTGGCTGGTGACGGTGATTTTGTCCGCTGTGACCGGGGTTCCTTTGAACCAAAATTGTTCTCCGTCTTCACCTTGCAGCCCGTCCCCCTTAGATTCACCTCCAGGGCCCTCCACGCAAGCAGCCGGGCCCTGCAGGTGTGATGCTGATTTCTGGGGGACCCCCCACGTTAGATGAGGGCTCCCTCCTAGATAGATCGGCAGGCCTGGAGAGCGTCGAGGCATATGTTAGATAGCGCCACGAACTGCATTGCTCAGAGGCGTGTTTACATGATACAGGAACTGCTTGGCTGACACGCTGTGAGCATCTCATTAGCACCTGGCAGAAACACGGGGCTGAATTAGCTCCAGCTCCTCGCTGCTGCTGATGGGGCCTGTCTCTCCCTCAGCCATCCGAAGATGGGATCTGAGTGAGGGGCAGAGGAAGATCGGCCCAGCCGGCAGAGAGAACCAGGGACACCCCATGGGAACAGTTAATGGGGGTGGAAGTTGAGGGGGGCTGTAGAGTGGAGACAGGGAAATACCAGCAGGCACCTCACTGCCTGCCCAGCCCGTGGAGCAAGTATCTTCTCTCTTGTTTGAAATCAGCTGTCGCTATCACAGTGGCGAGCATCTCTCTAGGGCGGTCGCTGCCAGGGAGGGGGAGATGCTGGTGCCAGGCCCAGCCCAGGACCAGGGATATGTTCTCTGAGGCTGGGGGATGGGGCTGGGCAGGAGGAACAAGCCCAGCTTCCAGTGCAGACAGAGCCTTTCCCTTTCCCTCCTCCACCCCCCCCCCCACGGGGCACCCCGGCCCACCCCCCGCCCTGCCGCAGCCTCCGCTCCCTCCACCCTGGCCTGTGATCACGGAGATTGCTTTAAGAATCTCTTACGGTGTCAAGCCCTGCGTATCAGGCTATGGTAGGCTGCACTAATTAATTTATTTCATTTCACATCCTTTGACGGAGGGCCTCTGAAAGGGGGGGAAATGCAGATGTATGCAAATCACATGCAAATTGCCCGCTGGATCAAAATGCCGGGGTCCTTTTGATTCTGTAGCTGGACTGAGGTAGCAGCTCAGCTGACGTGGGACTCTCCGGGACCAGGCCAGCCCCACGTGCCCTGCCTGTGATGGTAAGGATGGAGGAGGAGGAGGGGAGGAAGCTACGGGGAAATAGCTCCAGGCTGCCAGCTCCCCCTGCCTGCTGCCACTCCGGCCTTCCCTCGCAGATCGCCTCTTTTCCCAAGGAGCCAACTGAATGGAGAGAGATAAGAGCCTACCAACATGGGGGCACCAGGAGCCAGGGCGAGGCAGGGCTTCTGGAGGGAGTAGGAGAAGCATCAACAGGATCCCCAGTCTCCTTCCCCAGCCAGACCCCCCTCCCCAGCCCCACACCAGCACGCCTCACCCCCAGCTCTCCCGCCCAATCAGGAGCTGCCGAGCCAGTGTTGTTTGTTTTCTGTACATGTGTTTGCCTCCCCAGTTTCCTTTCCTCCTCCTCCGTGAATGAGCTTACAGAGCCCGGCTTGGACGGAAATGAATAGATTACACAGGCTCAGCCAGGGCCGGGTCTCCGATCCCTGGAGAAGGCAAAAGCAGGGCATTGTGGTGAGGCCGCCCCTGCCCGCTCAGCCCCGTGGGCAGGGAATGGCCCCAAACATGTGTAAAGCCCAGCAGCCTCTCCTCTGGTGCTGAGGACATTGCCTTAAGAATGGGGTCGTCCCGAGCTTTCAGAAACGCCATGAGTGGAACGGGTTCTTTGGGCAAAGGGAGGGAGCTGATTAAACGGCCTGGAGCAAAATTGATTGCCTGCTTAGGGTTAACAAGACCTCTGGCTGAATATTTGGGAGGGTCTTGCCTCGGGGACCCCCTTGGGAGTGGGGGGCGGGAGGACAAGGAGAATAGGAGGAGGTAGCCAGGGTCCACAGCTTGAACACTTTGCCCCCAACCTGGCCAATTTGTAGATGGAGTGTAGGCTAGACTCAAGGAAGTGTACATGATCAGAGCCCCTGAGTCTGTGCTGTCCAGTGTGGTAGCCACTAGTCATGCATGGCTATTTAAGTTTAAATTGAGTTAAATCAGATTAAGTTCCAAGTGTTTTTCCTCAGTCAAATCAGCCACATTTCAAGAGCTCACTAGCCACATGTACCCAATAGCACCCATAAGGGACAGAGTAGCAATACGGAGAACATTTCCATCAGCACAGAGAGTTCTATTGGGCAGCTTGCTATAGATATTTGAAAAAATGTTCTGTGGTCTCTGGTATCTACTGTGCTTTCCTATTAAAGAAATAACCGTGGATTTCATCGAACCCTCGTCCCAGGAATACTCACTCTAAGGAGAATCCCAGAGAAATGAATTGTACTTGTTTTGGAACCTGCCATCATTAGATTGTGGGGCACAGGGATGAGTGGGAAGACGGATCATCTTCTCAGAAGACTTCTTTAAAACAGAGATGTTGAGAGAGTTGTCAGACCCTTAAAGTTCTGGATATCTTTGTTGTCTATCAAAGCCTTGTTCAACTTATGGATGCTTCCAGACCTTTTCACCATCTCCCAATGCTTCCTTCCCTGTTCATGGGTTCCTCCCCTAGTTTTGAGTCTCCCAGGCTCTGTCTTCACAGCTCAGCCACATAGCTCTCCTTTTCCCCTAGAACAATATAGTGGCTAATAGAGTAGAGGTGCAATTCCATTTGTGGCCAGTAGGAGGCTCTCACTTAACAACCAAACTACCTTAGTGTTCAAGTCAGGACTTGGTTCTAGAAAATGAATGGTAAATAATATCCTTTACTTAATCATATCTGTTCATTTACACCTGTAATTGCAGTTTATTTGGGAATGCTGCTAATACTAATCTTACTGGCTAGCATTTGAGCCTTTACTATGTGCCATGCTTACATGCCTACATTTCCTTTTTCTGTTGGCATTGCAAGGGAAGTATTCTTGTTAAGCCTATTTTTCAGAAGAAGAAACTGAGATCATTCAAAGAGACTATCTCAGCTCATGCTACTGTCCCTGATTTCTGCAGAAAGTTCTAGATACTCCCTACTCCATAATTCTTCTCTGTGGGTCTACACTCCCTCATCAAAACACCAATCTGCCCACTGAGCATCTTGAGCACAAGGGCCAGCTGCATCCTACTAGGTATGCTGAGTAGTCACCTCAGGAAGTCTTTGTTAGGTGAACAAATGGCAGAGCTATAACTAAATGCATGTGCATGTTTGACCAACCACACCAGGTACCCACTTCCATTTCCCGTGGCCATATGTATACAACTGATAGCATCCTTCTGCTTGGGGCTGAGTGTGAGTCTTTGAATACTCAGGGCTTTGTGGAATATGGGTAAAAGGAATATTTCTTATCAGGGAACACTGTCTAAATTCATTTATTTGGAGGTCCAGCAGGCAATGCAAAGGTCTGTTTAGATCATAGGAATCCATTAATCAGCCATGGAGGATCATGGGAACTTAACTGTTCACCGCAGTTTTTATTATCTCCCCTTTGTTTTATCTCTTTCCTTCACAATTTGTTCCCAAGTGCTGCTCTGGTCCCATATTACAAGGCCCAGTGGAGAGAGCCATGGAGCAAGATAGTGAGAAGATCTACAAACAGTGGCACCCCCACTTTCAGGAGCCCCTTTTCTGGCCTCTTTCATCTTGTGGGGATCGTGTGCCTGGGTGTTGGTTTCGTGATGTAGATGCCTCCTCCATGATGCTACCTGGCTACACAAGCACCCACTCTGGGGCTCTCCACTGGGTTCCTTTGTAGTGAGAGCCCATGGCTGTTTTGGACCATTAGAGAGAGGGTGAGGCGCAAGGCTGGGAAGGGTAAGGTAGACAGAGAGAGGACTTAAGCATCAGAATGCCTGCAGATGGATTCAGGATGGGTGACTTTGGGCAGTGGCCTGACCTTTCTGCATTTCAGAAACCTCATCTGAAATTGGACACAAACACACCCGCATCATAGACCCAAATGAGGTAATGTCTGCAACAAACAAGCCCAGTGCTTGGCTCGTTATGGCACCGATTCAGTCAGTGGTGTCTGTGGTCCTATCCTGCCTCTTGGTAGCTTAAGGGATCCAGAGAGGAAATTTATGGAACAAGAGTGGAGGGTGCTTAGGGAGGATCACCAAGATCAGATTCCTTGACTTCCATCCTTCCACCTACATTCCCAAGGCAGAGACCTTCCTCGATGCTGGAACTCTTTGTCCCTATGTGGTTCAGCTGGTGAATTCATTGGGTTTCAATTCTTGGAAATATCATTATATAGCTCAGCCTTTTCAATGGGTCTTAGCTCTCCCTGAAGTAAGGAGTTATTTCAAAATGGCTTTCTGGCATTGCCTCTCCGTGAATCTCAGTCCTTGACTCAGTCCTTTTGTTGTCTGAAACAAAATAGAAAATGATTATCATAAAGGCATTACAGTCCGCTGGCCTCAAAGAACAAGAAGGCAGATCCACTCTTGGTGATGCTTGTAGACCAGGGCCCACGTTCTGGAGCCCAGAGCTGGAGCGCCCCTCTGGCCCCTCTGGCTTGGAGCCCAGCATGGCAGCTACTTCAACCTGGCTGCTCCTGGCTGCTTCCCTGGACCCCAGCCTGATCCTGGGCCCACAGATCTTACAGCTCCAAGATCTGGAGAAGGAAAGGGAATAAGGAAGACAAGAGATCTTCCTCAGAGTCAGAGCCAAGCAGGCCCAAGCTGCCTTGTCCCCCTCGTCCTTCCCCCCCCCTTAGCCTTCCGAAGGAGCAGACTCCTCTGATGAGAAGTGTTCCACGCCCAATCTTATCACACCGGCCAGATAAGAGGAGAGAGTACCAGCGAGAGAGCCCTCCAAAGGACATTGTAAAATAAATAAATATAACACATAAAGGAGAAATGAGAATATGTTTCTAAGTCTAATTCCATTCCAATTCTTTCATTCCATCTTCAGCTGCAGTTTGTATCCATTCCAGACCCCTACAGCTCCTTCTTTAGGAGATGGAGTGGTGGGAGAAACCTTCAGCTCCCCCTAGAGGTCAGAGTGTGGAGTGCAGTTATGGCTGCCCCCCTCCATAGTCTTTAGCAAAAGCTTGGTTGTTAAAGGGTTGCCCACTCTGGCTGCTTTTTAGAATGTTCAGCGGGACCTGTAAAGACACACTATTGGCGGGGCCTCTTCTTACAGTTTTGGAATGAGAATCTCCAGGATTGGAGCCTCGGGGCATTTATACTTTTAACCAGCTCCCTCTGAAGATGGCAATGCCCTCTCAGCCAGGGACCACATTCTGGTGTTTGGCAAACTGAGAGAGGAAGCTGCTCCATTCATTCACTCACTCATTCATTCATTCATTCAACATTAATTCAGCACATGGTTCCTGAGTCAGATGGTTCCAGACACTGGGGGCACATCAAGAAACAAGACAACAAGATCCTGAAGTCTTGCCGTCTACCTTGAGGGAGGAGTTAAAAAGATAAACAGACAAGAAAACTACCAGATATTGACAAGGGCAGTGCGTACAGTGAAAATAGGCTGATGGGATGAGAAGGGATGGGTGGGCAGAAAAAGACTCATTTAAGCCAAGATCTTAACCCTTTGTACGCCATAAGCATCTCAAAGGCAACAAGGAGCCCTCAATGCTGCGGGGAGGAGATGGAACATTCCAGGCAGAGGGAGGAGTACAGGCAAAGACCAATGTTAGGAACAAAGAGCAGAATGAAGCCAGTGGGGAGAGGGAGTGGTGACAAGATGGGTGGGCAGGCATGCTCGTGCCAGGCCCTGTGCTCAGGGACGTGGATCTGGAGTTTCTCTAAGGGCAGCCTTGTAGGGATTTAAGCAGGAGAGTGACAGGGCCTAGTTTACTTAACGAAAAGGTCACTTCTTGGCGGAGACCGGATTGCAGGGGAGGCAAGGCTAGAGCAGAGACCACCGTGCAGGGGAGAGGCAACGGTGGCTTGGCTGCGGACGCGGATGGTGGCGGCGATGGGGGAATGAAATGCTCGGTGACTTGCAGGGAGAGTGGAAGGGATGCTCAGGTGTGGGAGGGATGAGGAGGGAGGATTCAGGGTGACTCCTGGCTTGTAGGCCTGAGCAGCCAGGTGTGGGGGACAGTGCTATTCACTGCGACGAGGAGGAGAGGAGGGAACTTGGGAAAGGATTCTCTGGATGAGGGTCCACGTGGCTCTCACGCATGGAGATGGAGCTGTGGAGGCTCCAGATGGAATTCTGGGGAGATGGCAAGATTGGAGATTTCTGCGTTAGTGGGGGGGGGGTCATCAGAGTATGGATGGATTTAAAGCCACGAGCCTGGGTGAGATGACCAAGGGAGCGGGGGAGAGAAGAGCACTCAGTTCAGGACCCTGAGCACCCAAAATTCACAGACAGGAGGCTGAGAAGCAGCCGCCAGCATGAAGAAACCCAGGAGGGAGTGCCCAGGCCCCAGGGGAGAACAGTCAGCCCTGCCCAGTGCTGCAGCGAGCTGAGCTAAGATTCAAATAGAGACATGACCGTGACTTTGGCAACATGGTGCCCTCTGGGGACCTGGACAAGAGTAGCCTCCTTGGAGTTAGGATGGACAGAAGCTGGAGGGAACTGAAGGAAGCCTGGCCTTGAGGCGTTGACTATTAAGGGGATTTGACCTTGAACGTCTGGACAGATCTTTGCAGACAGCATACAGACACAATTGCTTCTATTTGGCTCCTCTCCATTTGCATGTTCTCCATAAGCTACCAAGTACACCATCTATTGTAAACGTCCCCAGCCTTGCCATCCGGGCCTGTGGCAGCCCTGCTGCCCCTCCAAAACAGGAGAGTGCTCAGGGGACTCTAGAGTGAGTAAGCAACACACCTGGCACTGGGCACAGAGATCTCAGCTCGCCCATCCAGCAGACTCAGTGGCCTCTGGACCACAGCCATTCACTCGGCCTTCCTGAGGCCCCGCTCGGCGCTGAGCATGATACACAGGCCCGGAGATGTGCAGATTAGTGAACTCACCTCCCCCCCGGGTGGAGGTTCCGGTCCAGCCAGGTGCCATTCAGGGGCAAAGTTCCTTTCCCTCATCAGGCCAATGGGGCTTGACCCAAGTCCCTCAGCATCTCACAGGGTCTGGGTCAAACAAAGGGTGCACTTGGCAGACAAGTCTTTCCATCACCGTGGGCCCAGGGGAGGTAGCCTTCGCCTGCATTACTGCCCCCTCTTTTCCACCCGGCCTGGTCTTAGACATCCTCTCCTCAGCGAAGGCCCCTGACCTGGCTCACCGAGACAGAATTAAGAGATCCTCCTGCTGTCTTCTCTCCGCAGCGTGTTGTACATCCTTCGATTAGAGAGCCGTCACCTGGATTCCCTTATCCATCTTGTCTTTCTGTCCGTGGCTGGCTTTTATTTATCTGCTTCTGCAGTGAGCGCCACGGTGCCAGCAAGCCCCGGCCAGGGTCCTTATGTGGGGTCTCTGGATGCCGAAGACGTAGGTGGATAGGCTTCTGGGGGTGCTGGACACCCAGGAAATGGGTCCCATATATTGTGTGCATTTGGTGAGGGGGGAGTGAAGATTGTCCAAGGAGTCTGTGAGCCCCTGAGAAGTTCGAGAGCGGCAGCAGCAGGTGCCCGGGTGTCTGTGCGTGTGCGGGCATCACGATCGCCATCTTGGGGTCATCACAGTTCATACTCAGGATGCACCTAGGAGACCGAGGGCTGGGTACCGGCAGAAAGCCTGTGAGACTTGAGCTCTCCAGGGAGCTGGGAGGTGGAGCTGCTGTCAGCCTTAGTGGGGAGAGCAGTGGGGGTAGGGGAACAGTTAGACTCCGTCCAGATGCCATAGGACAGTCAGCAGGGATGTGCCCTGGCCGGGGAAAGGAGATAAGGAAGAAAGGAAGGTTGCTCTCACAGCCTGCCATGGCTCTTCCTGGCACATGAGGCGGGGGGCATTCTAATCAGAGAAACCCATCCTCTTTGGGGAACTAACCTCAGGTTTCTGCTACCGGCAATGACGCCGTTTCTCTGCCCAGAGGCTTTCATGTGGGCCTGATGAGAATCCTTGGCTCCCTGATGGTTGAGTCGAGGTGCCAGCAGTCGTCATGGACACCCGGGTAGCTAGAGGTTCTGCTGGGCCACAGGTGGACTCTGCCAGGAATAAGCGGTCCCATTGGATAGTAGACTTGCAGCTCGAGAGGGTAAATGACTTACCTCGTCCAGAGAGTTTGTCCTCACTTGGCAAGCGCACAGAGGAGAAAGAGCAGGGGCCTGGGGGCCAAATGTCCTGCTGTGTGACCTTGAGCAAATCACCACCCCTCTCTGAGCCTCAGGATCTTCATCAATGAAAGGGCGATGTGAGACGGTGTCTATAGAATGTGCTGTCTCTTTCTCACCTTGCAGCCCACCTGCCTCCTTCCTTCCGCTTCCTCTCTCCTCTCGCCCCAAAGGACCCCAGGCTGGGGAAAGAGGCTGGTGCTTCCCAGACAGGGCATTCCCGAGGGGGAGCTTGGACAGCTCATAGGGACGGAGGTGCTTGAATTGCTGCGGGGGCCTCTGAGCCAGTGGACGCGGAGCTATATTAAGCCCGGGGTGTGATTTCCAGACGACTGCCTGCCTTAGCCCTGCTGGGTTTAAGTGACAAGGGGCTGACTTAACTTGTCAGAGGAGGATTTAAGGTGAACTTCCACTCCAGCACGCCGACGACATAAAATAACAAGCCTGAAATGAGGGATGCTTCCCAGAAGACCAGCTCAGAATCCTCCTCCCTCCCGAGTCCTTCCTCCTCCTTCTATTTCTGCCTTCTGCGTGCGCCGTCCTCAGAGGAAGCCTGGCCCTGCCCTCTCTCCAGGACACTCGGCGATGCCCACGGGGCAGACACCATCTCCCTGCTGCAGACGGGCACAGCCTGGTGCTTTTCTAAAGAACCACACACACACCCCCTTTACAAGAGCTCCCATCACCTTCGGACCAAGTTCAAGGTCACTAGCCCAGCATGCGAGATCCCTCTTGATTTCTTCAATCTTGGTGGTTTTTTTTAGCACGTTCCCAAATGGCTCACTACTCGAATGGCCTATTTGCAGCTCTCAGAACTGCCAACCCTCTTTCCTGCCTCCACACAGAGGCAGGTGCTGCTACCCCTGCATGCCACGCCCTGGCCCCGTCCACCTGTTGAACTCTGACTTGCCCTCCTAGATCAGCTGTGGTGTCACCCCCATACCTTTCCCATCCTTTCCCCCTTCCACCTTCTCCCTCAGGCACCTGCCATGACCCAGGCTGATTTAGATCCTCAGAATATTCTCAAAACACTCAGGACTCTACCCTACGCCTTCACACACTGGGCTCATATGTCCATGAATTAGGCAGCTATTTCTTGAGCACCTACTATGTGCTAACCACTGAGAACAGAGCGCTGAAAAAGAACAACCTGGCCTTGCTTTTAGGGAGCTTGTAGTTGGGCAGGGGAAGAAGTATGGCATGAAAGGTTGTTAAATAAATGCTTCCTTAAAATTTTGGATGGGTGTCTGCTAGCCAACAGATTGAGATAGATCAATTGATTGTAATAGTGTAATGTCTCTCCCAGAATGCAAGCCTCTTGTTGATAAGGACCAGGTGTCCTGTTAGTCTTTTAAAATACATATATATATATATATATATATATATATATGTGTATATATATATATATATATGTAATTGATTTTTTATAGAGAGAAATGGAGAGTTAAAAACATCAATGAGAGAGAAATATCGATTCAGCTGCTTCCTACACACTCCCCACTGGGGATATGCCCGCAATCAAGGTACATGCCTTTGACCGGAATCGAACCTGGGACCCTTCAGTCCACAGGCTGATGCTCTATCCACTGAGCCAAACCGGTTAGGCATCCTGTTAGTCCTTGTGTATGAACCCATAACTTAGAGAATGAATGAATGAAGATTGAATATTTTATGTGGTTGTGAGGGACATAGAAGTAAACTCTTAGTTGACGAGGTGAAGAATTTTCTCACCATTAAAGCTTTTCAACAAGGGATTGGCTGTCCTGGGGACTGCTGAGGTGTCTAAGCCACTGTCACAAATGCCATAGAAAGGACTTGTGGCTTCCGAGTCCGAGTGAGCCCAAGGCAGGGTGACTGGCCGTGTCAGTTCTGGATTTCTCTGCTGTAGCTCGCCACGCTGCCCAGCTGACATCATGGCGAGGTGGGGATGGAGCATCCGGCCAACTAGATTACCCCCATATCAAGCATGGGCACCAGGACCCCAAAAATGGCCCTGCCAATTGAGCACCGTTCTTCTCATTTTAGAGCCAGAGAAACTGAGCTTTGGGGGGGCGGAGGGTGGGTTGAAGCTCCTCACTGTGAGTTCTGCTTCCAGAGAGTGGCCAGGTCTTGCTTTCGAACCTGCTGTCCGACTCCAAAGCAATGTTCCAGATGTGCCGCTCCTTGGAAGGCTGCCGGTACCACACTGAGAGGTGGGAGGGGTTTCCCCTGAGTGACAGGCAACCCCAGGGCCGGCCCCTCGGAAGGGCTGGCTCGAGGAAGCCTGTCTCTTCCCTGTAAGCATTGCGAATGCCATCCCTGTAGTGTGGGCCAGGGTCTGGGTCAGGATGTGACAGACCACCTCCTTGCATGCCCACAGAGACCATTTGGTACTGTCACTCTTGCCCATTTTAGAGCTGGGCACACTGAGGCTCAGAGAGGTGAGGTCACTGGCCCCACGCCTCGCAGACAGGGATGTGGAGCTGGATTTGGACATCAGCCCATCTGACCCCCCTCCCAGCCCTACAGGGGCTTTCTGGGTCCCCCTTGGGCAGCTTCACCACCTCTGCCACAGGGAAGAGGGAGAGAGGGCCAACGGGGTGGGCTGTCCTCATTGTCACACGGCAGGGCCATCTGTCGGCGGAGACCGTGTTCCAGATCCACCGAGGCTGCCCCGTCAAAGGGAGGCTGGAGGGAAACAGACCCACCACAGAGAAGACATGGGCGGTGGGTTCACCTACCCCAGGAACACGCAGAGCAGACGGGTGGAGGACAGGGCCTTCCTCCCAGACTACACACACACACCACATACATATACATATGCACATGCACACGCACACACCACACACACACACACCACATGCACACACACAAATGCATGCACGAACACACACACACACACACACACATGCACACGCACACGACAGCCGCCCAAGCCCCACATCCCTTTGGCGAGCCTTGCACAATGTTCAGTGAAACCTTTTACAAACCGCGGCCCACGGCCCTCAGGAATCTGTTAATGAGGGAGACAGGTGGCCTGGCTTCGCGGAACGTCTGAATGGGAGACGATTCTTGAAGAAACGCAGTTTTTAAAAATTATTATTATTATTTTGCATGGCGGCGGAGTAACTCAAATGAGTCTAAACATGTGTTGTCAAGTAGTGGTCCTTAGGGGACCCGCTCTAACGGTTATAATAATCATTTTAATTGGCACATTAATTATACGTGAGCAGGTGCTTCCAAAATAATTGAAGGTGTTGGAAAGCTGTTTATTTCTTTAAGTGGTTTAAACGGTCCCCTTTCACCCCGTGTGCTCGATGAAGATGGAATCGCGCGGGCCGCTCTTTGGGGAGAGAGG
>PVJN01020122.1:20110-36497 GCA_004026805.1 Lasiurus borealis | reverse complement strand
AAAAAAAAAAAAAAGTTAATGGAAGCAAAGTTTAAGGGGAGCAGCCAGTCCTGGAAGAGGTGCAGCCGGGGTCCCGAAAGCAGGCCAGTGTCCAGGGCTTCCTTTCCATGTTGCAGCCAGGGGTGGCTCGTGCAGGCGAATTAGCGTCTCTTAGTCCACGTGTGGAGGTCCACACGGTGCAGGGAGGTCCACACGGTGCAGGGAGGCCCACACGGTGCAGGGAGGTCCACACAGGGCAGGGAGGCCCACACGGTGCAGGGAGGCCCACGCGGTGCAGGGAGGCCCACACGGTGCAGGGAGGCCCACACGGTGCAGGGAGCACCCCCGCCACGGGGGCCGGGGCCGAATCCGCAGGGCACAGAGCCTGCAGAGGAGCGCGCGCTTTTCCCCATACATGCTTGCTAGTGTCTGGTTGGTTCTTTCAAAGGATCCGTCTCGGTAACATCCTTGGGATTGGCCACGCGCCTCCCTGCCTTGTGACTGGCTTCCCGCCAGCTGCCTGTTTTAGCAACATTCATCCATTTTAAAGTTCAAGTGTCCCTGCTCTTCCCGCCCAGTGTTGGGAAACTCCGCCTCGTCGGGTTTCTCGGTTCTCCGCCCACGGTCCCGCCCCTAGCTACCCAGCTTCCTTCTGCCTTCTCAGTAGGTCAAAGGATGGGGAACAAATCCAACACAAGACCAGGAGTCTTCTGGCTCAGTGAAATATCTAGGGGCCCCGTGGCGTGAAGCATCTTGAGGTATCCCTTTTAAGGAGAAGGAGAACTAGTTTGATGTGGCCTCACCTGCAACCAAGAAAGAGGCGCAATGCCTAGTGATCCTTTAGAGGCTTTAAGAGATGTGGACGAAAGGGGGCCACATGCTAACCTGACTAGTTCGGGGAAGGCCTGGGTGGTGGCCTTGCAAACTCAGACCTAAGGAAACTAAAAACGATGGTCTGAAATGAAAACATTATTTTTTTTTTTAACTAAAAAGCAGTTTATGATGAGGAGTCGTGTCCTAAGACAGTGTTTTTCTCTAACAAAAGTTCATCTTCACCTTAAGTGTTTGTCATTTTGCATCTGGATAGCATGCCTAATCGCATGGCTTTGCAAACACAAAGTAATTTCCTTTTTGGGGGAGCCTCAAAGTAAGGGTGCTGCTCCATGGAGACCACAAATCCCCCTTTTGTGTTAATTGTTGACTGTTAACTGTCCTGACCCACCTAAATAAAATAAGAGTGTGTCTATCATTTTACTCTTTCTCCAATCCCAGAAGTCCGCTCTACCCCCACCCCCTTTCCCTTTGCTTTCTTTTCTTTTCTTTTTTTAATATATTTTATTGATTTTTTTTTTACAGAGAGGAAGGGAGAGGGATAGAGAGCCAGAAACATCAATGAGAGAGAGACATCGATCAGCCGCCTCCTGCACACCTCCCACTGGGGATGTGCCCGCAACCAAGGTACATGCCCTTGATCGGAATCGAACCTGGGACCCTTCAGTCCAAAGGCCGACGCTCTATCCACTGAGCCAAACCGGTTTCGGCCCTTTGCTTTCTTTTTGTGAGTTTATTTGTTGGGAAGCAGAATCTCAAGGGGCTGAAATAATGTTCCTAAGAATGGCAGTTTTGCACCCTGTTTTATAGATTACAATCAAAGGAGGAGAGGTAAGCAGGTTCCATGAAATCCATTGGTGATAGATTAGGGAGGCAGAAGAAAGCAAAGTGGGATCGGGGGGAGGAACCTCTGGGATTGGATAAAAAAGTAAAACGATAGACACATACTTCTTTTACTTAGGTAGGTGCAGGAGAGCTATCAACAATTAATAACTATAAGGAGATCTGTGATCTTCCTGGACCAGTGCCTGTGCTTTGAGGGGTCCGGAAAAAGGAGAATGACTTTGGCATTCCAATATGTTATCATAGGTGTAAAAAGACAATATGCTCAGTCAAGGTAAAGACTGTACTTTGATAGGTGAAGATACGGGCTGGCCTAAGACATGACTATGAAAGGAAATGAACTCCCCTCCATCTTGTCCTATAGGGCTGGGCCACCTGCCTAAACCCCCTCCCTTTTCTGGGAGGGGCCACAGGTGTGCCAGCAATGTCCTAGCTTCCCCGACCACCACCCGAATGGGCCAATGAAGCTCCAGGAACACAGCGAGGGTCCTAATAAGGCTAAACCACAGAAAGACCCTAATTCAAGTGACCCATCTCTGTAACCCTTGTCACTTTCCTAAGCCCTCCCAATTATCCTACCCCATAAAACTCATTGTTCCCGCCCGGCTCGCTCTCTCTCGCCTCGCTGCTGCGCCAGAAAGAGGCTGAGAGCCAAACCCGGGTTTGAATAAAGACTCTTTGCTTTTGCATCGGAAAAGGCTCCTTAGTGGTTGATTATTGGGGACCCCGAATTCTGAGCATAACAACTACTCACCACAAACTGCTTTTTAATTTTAAAAGCTTTTATTTCAGACCATCATTTGTGGTTACTTTAGGTCTCTGAGTTTGCAAAGCCACCCACAGGCCTTTCCTGAGCCAGTCAGGATAACATATTGGTCCCCTTTTCATCTGCATGTCACATGCTACAACATTGATAAACCTTGACGACATTATGCTGAACAAAATAAGCCAGAAACAAAATGACAAATATGGCATGATTCCTCTAAAATGTGGTATCTAAAGATATTTGCAACATGGATAGACCTTGAGAATATTGTGCTAAGTGAGATAAGTCAGTCAGAAAAAGCTGAAAACCATATGATTGCACTCATATGTGGGTTATAAAACTGAAACTCTTGGACACAAACAATAGTTGTGTGGGTTGAAGGGGTCCTAATATATGGTGATGGAAGATGATTTCACTTTGGGTGGTGGGCACACAGTGCAATATATAGATCTTGTATCATATAAATGTACACTTGAAACCTATGTGATCCTCTTAACCAATGCCACCCCAATAAATTTAATAAAAAAAGAAAGTAGAATAGTGATTACTAGGGGCTGTGGAAGAGGAAAAAAGAAGCTGTTCCTTCATGAATTTAGAGTTTCATTTTCTTTTCAAGATGAAAAGTTTCTAGAGGTATGATTTCACAATGAAAATAATATTAACACCATTGAACTGTGCACTAAAAAAATGGTAAACTTCTAGAAACTAGTTTGCTCAATGGATAGAGCATCAGCCTGTGGATTGAAGGGTCCCGGGTTCGATTCTGGTTGGGGCACATACCTTGGTTGCTGGCACATCCCCAGTAGGGGGTGTGCAGGAGGCAGCTGATCGATGTTTCTAACTCTCTATCTCCCTTACTCTGTAAAAAATCAATAAAATATTTTTTTACATGGTAAACTTTATGATGTGTTTTTAGTACAATAAAAAATAATAAAATAAACTTTTTTAAAGTTTGGCTTTAGAAGATTAAGAAGATGCTAATTCCCATTGATTATTTTGCACATGATTTTTAAGTTTTTACTATGAAACCTTCCCTTTATTCATGCTAGTGATATATTAAATATAAAACAAGAAAAATTAAGAGAAAAAAAATTTTTTGAAATGATAGAAGTGTAACCAAAATCAAATTGGTTAGTATAACTAATGCTGCATTTTTTTCTGGATTCCAAATGTGAGAGCAGTCAAAAGCTACCTGAAATGTCGCTTTGCAGTGTAAGCAAATTTCAAGTATCCTATATGAAGAAGTGGTTGTATCCAATTGGTGTGGCTCAGTGGTTGAGCAGTGACCTATGAACCAGGAGGTCATGGTTTGATTCTCAGTGAGGGCACATGCCTGGGTTCTGGGCTCAGTCTCCAGTAGGAGTGTGCAGGAGGCAGTTGATCAATGATTCTCTCTAATTATTGATGTTTCTATCTTCCTCTCCCTCTTCCTCTCTGATATAAAAAAAAATAAATAAATAAATATACACACACACACACACACACACATATATATATATATATATATATGAAGAAGTGGTTGCAACTATATTCATCTCTCTATTTTTGGTGAACAAATAGACATGGCTGTGTCCAATAACACTTATTTTTTCTTTTTAAAATTTTATTTTTCAACTAGAGTTTATATTCAGTATTATTTTGTATTCGTTTCAGGTGTAAAGCACAGTGTGTCTATGTTCACTTCTTAAGTCAGAGCCTGGGATATAGTGTTCCCAGCTAAAAATATGTAAGCCTTCTGGCTCCATAAGGACATGTGAAATATATTTTCTATAATTCCTTTTCCTGTAGATTCTATGTTGGGTTAGAAAAGAACTACATGCAATTTTGAAAGCAGAAGTAAAGCAGAAGCCATTAGTGTGTGAGATGCCATGACAATCAGATATATAGCTTTACAGGTGTCATTACTTCATCAAATGGAACACCTTTAAAAGATGAATTGCTTTGCCAAACTGTCCCCAAGCTCCCACTTCACAGTTCCACATGGTGGAACAGATGCAGGCTGCTTTTCAAATTTCCCAAAAAGTTTTAGCTTCTCCACTGGGATCCTGTGTGTCAGGTTGAAGAGTTAGTGACTGATTCTCCCATCCTCTGCTAAATCTTCACTTAACTCATATTCTTCCATATCCCATTACATTAATCCCTAATTTATTTTGTTAAAACCCATCATGCTGTACAAAAGGACAGATACAGAGGCAGTAAAGCCTCAAACAGACTGAAATTATAGCAGGAAGATTAAAGTTAGGTGGGGTAGATGGGAGATCAATCAAGGGACTTGTATGCATGCATATAAGCATAACCAATGAACACAGACACTGGGGGGGTTGGGGTATGCCTGGGAGGGAGAGGGGGCATGGGGAGACATGTATAAAAAATTAATTAAAAAAAAAAAACATCATGCCTATAATACTTACAGTGGCTTAAGTTTCCTGACCAAATCTAGTCTGATAAAATGTGTTGTTGTTTTGTTTTGTTTTTCAATTATATGTACAGTTTTCAAATATGTACTTTTGTAACCAGAACCTAGGTTCAACTGCCTGCCATCACAAAAACTAAATTGGTGAGAAAGATGCTATTGAAAAAGGAAAGAGGTTTATTTCAGTGCTGGCATCTCAAGAAGATGGGAAACTCTTATCCAGAGCCCATCTCAGCATCTCAGTGCAAGCAGGGGCTTTTATAGGGAGTGAGAAGGAAAGCAGAACAAAGAGTAAGGGCCTATGAACTGTCAGGCAGTATCCTTGCTGGTCCCAATATGGATTTTTAACATCAGCACCCTGGAACTGGTCAGTGCTAGCCAATTCTTACGGGTGGTGATCTGTGTGAGACAAAGTCATGGTCAAGGCTATTTCTTGTACAAGCAGGAACTGGGACTGCTGATGCCTATAAGGTGCTTATAAGGAAACTGTCAGTATGTGCATTCCTTTTATCAGTTTGTTAGTACATTTTAGTCTAATTCCACTTCATGATTAGTCAGAGTAGCATAAAGATTTTATTCCCTGTTACAATTATAATAATTCAATTATACATATGTAATTGACTTAAATATATAAACCAAACCTTAAAATTGGGAAAAATGTAAGAGAATATATTTTAGAATTTAAATCAGGTAATATATTTCAAACTGACACAGAAGCCACAAGCTAGGTATGTACCCTGATTAGGAATCAACTCACCACCTTTTGGTATATAGGATGACACTCCAACCAACTGACCCACACCAAACTGGGAAAAATACATGTAGTTTTATATGAGAAAACTATGTTATCAAATTATATTTTAGAAGCATCACCTCAGACCTATTAGAATGGCTACCATCAACAAATGACAAGTGCTGGCAAGGATATGGAGAAAAGGGACCCCTAGTACACTGTTGATGGGAATACAGACTGGAACAACAATTACAGAAAACAGTATGGTATTTTTTCAAAAAATTAAACATGGAACTACCATTTGACCTAGTGATCCCATTTCTAGGAATATATCCTAAGAAACCTGAAGCACCAATTAGAAAAAAATGTACCACCAAAACCGGTTTGGCTCAGTGAATAGAGCGTTGGCCTGCAGACTGAAAGATCCCAGGTTTGATTCCGGTCAAGGGCATGTATCTTGGTTGCGGGCACATCCCCAGTAGGGAACTTGCAGGAGGCAGCTGATCGATGTCTCTCTCTCATTGATGTTTCTATAATTCTCTCTTTCTTCCCCTCTGTAAAAAGCCAATAAATTATATTTTAAAAAATAAATATTTGTTTTAGAAAAACTTGTTTTTAGTTAGAAATTCCCAGCCCTGGCTGGTGTGGCTCAGTTGGTTAGAATATCATTACATACACCAAAAGGCTGCAGGTTCAATTCTCAGTCAGAGTAGAGATTTCAATCCCAGGTTGGGGTGTGTATGAGAGGAAACCAATCATGCCCAATGAACTGTGGGCTCCAGGATCTCAGTGAAGAATTTTCATCCAAGTTTAGGTCTGAGTTGTAATAAAAAGGGAAGATATTTGGCAGAAAATGTAGACTCTATTATGTTACATATGAAGGTTACTAGCTGGGACCTCAGTTTTTTGATCCATGCAGAAAAGATTTGAAGGTCACTGAAAATGAAAGTGAAGCAAAAAAGGATTCATTGAAGACATGTTTCAAAAGAGGAGCAGGCCAGTCAAGAGAGAGCATGGTCCCTAACTCCTGAGTTTAAAAGAGGGGTTTTCTGGGTGAAGTCTTTCATTTGCATTTAGGGATCATTGACAGAAACTATCTTTCTTCTGGGCATTCCCTTACCCAGAATGTATACAGAAAAACCCACAAGGGACTTGTCAAAACCAAAATGCAAATCCTATCTAATAAAACAGTGATATGCAAATTAACCACCACTCTGCTACCCACAAATCACACCCACGAGCCAATCAGGAGTGAATATGCAAATTAACCCAACCAGATGGCTGCTGTCAAGGAGTGGGCAGGAGGCTTGGGTTTCCCTGGCAATGAAGGAAGCCAAGTTTCCCATATACCCTGGCTGGCCATGGACTCCACTCAAGGCTACAAAGTTTCAATTATAAAAGATAAATAAATCCCAACAAAAATGGCAGAAGCCACGGAGCTGGAGAGAACAGGAGGCTTGGGTTTCCACGGCAATGAAGGAAGCCAAACTTCCTAGTTGGCCCTGGTGGGCCTAGGTCCCCATTCAAGGCTACAAAGTTTCAATTGTAGAAGATAAATAAATCCCAGATCCCTGGATCCCTGGACCTCTGCTTGGGTTGCTGGGGAGGGCGGGGGAGGGGGGAAGGACATGGCTGGCCTGCAAAGCACCACAGGCCCCTTGCCTAGGCTGCCCCACATCCCAAGGGAACCCCAACCCTGATCTAGGATACCCTTCAGGGAAAACCAACTGGCCCCCACCCATGTACCATGCCTCTAACTCTATATATAAAAAGCTAATATGCAAAGTGTCTCCTCAGGAGTTCAACCGGGAGAACAGGAGTTTGATTGCTTGCTATAATGTCTGTTGACCACCAGGGGAAGGCACAGAACATGACAGGCAACCAGCAATGGTGAGGTGCTGAGGAAGTGAGGGAAGGAGGAGAAGGGGAGGCTGGGCGTGGGGGGTGTCTGTGCAGAGGGGAACCAGATCAGCCCTAATCACCAGCTAGGCCTAGGGACCCTACCCATGCATGAATTTCATGCACCGGGCCTCTAGTTTTATTATAATTAGCCCAGGGCCCTTGTAAGGTCTCTTTGTCATTGAGGTCATGTCAATTTCCTCTGAGCTTGTGCCCATAACTGGCTGGCTCCAAACATGCCTTCTGCTAGGCCACCCATAGAGAGGTGGTCTGAAGTTGATGTTGATCTGACCACTGTTCAGGCCCCCAGGGTAGGCCCCAACCCAGCCACTCAGGTCTAACTTCCTACCTACCAATTACATATGGAAGTAATATTGAAATGTCAGAGAGCTGCGAACCCAGAAGGGTCAGTTAAGGTCAAGGTGTCCACACTGAAGATCAAGAATTAAGGAAAATGAAGCCAGGGTCTGAAATCAGATTGGTCTGATGTAGATCTTATAGAATAAGAGAGTTATGAAAGAATATGGATGCAATAGTCAAAATTACTGCTAGAAATCTGCCCCGTCTAATAAAAGCTATTTCTTCAGAGCAAAAGGGCAATAAAAGTAAAATGGATCCAGAGATGTTCTCCTTTTAGAAGACAGACCTGAGTCTTGGAAGCCAGAAGTTATTTAGGAGATAAATAACTATTAAGTTATTCACAACCAAATATTCAGCCTGTTTCTTATTAGTCTTGGTTCAAATAGAATTTTCTTTATTGTCTTACTTAGATGATCTGAATTAAATCAATATCTATAGTAAATTGTTCATAGATATTGCTTATTTTTGAAATACTAAGTAAGTACTACTCCACTTGCTCCTACTTGATATTGATTAATTAATACAAGCATATTTTAATGGACTATCATTCTTCTTTTTTAATATATTTTATTGATTTTTTACAGAGAGGAAGGGAGAGGAATAGAGAGTTAGAAACATCGATGAGAGAGAGACATCGATCAGCTGCCTCCTGCACGCCCCACACTGGAGATGTGCCCACAACCCAGGCGCATGCCCCAGACAGGAATCGAACCTAGGACCCTCCAGTCCGCAGGCCAACGCTCTATCCACTGAGCCAAACCGGTTTTAGCTGGACTATCATTCTTTAATACAAGATGCCATTGACTGCAAGGGACTGTTTTATGGGACACTAATAGAAAACATTACATATGTAATTTTGGAAAAAATTCTAACCATATTGCATTTTTACTTTACACTTATAGAAAGAACTCATTCACACTTATTGAGACCTAGATATGATGTATCATTCTTATGTGTACATAAGGAAGTAAAATATAAATTATCTAAATGGATTAAGGTATGTCTAAAATTTCTTTTCACTCAGAGTCAGCAGCGTTCACATTTTTCAATGAAATATCATCTTCAGGGACATCAAGAAAGTTGGTCTGCAACGTTTCTTAAAATGACACCTCACTATTGTCTTGGGGATTTTATTCCCAGCTGTTAGCACCTATCCTGAAAGTGCCGTTCTCATGCGCACGCAATGACAACACATTCCACCTGCTGCCTGTCTGCAGTGATTGTAAGATGAGCCTAGTTTCCAACCTATTTAACTGGCAAACCGGGGAGAGGGGGCCGGGGAGGAGGAATGAACTAGAAATTCCTAGCTCAATAGTTTTCGCTCTTAATTACCTGTTGCAGATCCCACAGACTCCTCCTCATGTGAAAGGAGTCCCCAAAGTGGGAGTCCACAGTGGAGTTAGGGTATTATGAAGTCCACTTACCTACAGATAAATGCCATCCTCTGAAATTGATCTTCACATAAGATTTTATATCCTAATAGGTTGGAAATAGGATCAGGAGAATATTTTCCTTTAATAGAGATGAGAATAAATCAAATGTAAGTACCACTTTGAATGGTTTACAAGGCCATTGCCTGCAGGTTGCAGTTTGTTGTGTTTTTTTTTTTTTTAATATATTTTATTGATTTTTCACAGAGAGGAAAGGAGAGCAATAGAGAGTCAGAAACATCGATGAGAGAGACATTGATCAGCCACCTCCTGCACAACCCCCAATGGGGATGTGCCCCATAACCAAGGTATGGGCCCCTGACCAGAATCGAACCCAGACCTTCCAGTCCGCAGGCCAACGCTCTATCCACTGAGCAAAACCGGTTTTGGCCTTCAGGTTGCAGTTTTGAAAAGAGGAAAATGTTCTATGTAAACTGGACAGATTATTAGATGGCAAATATAAAACCCTGAAGTAGGTGTTTTTAAATTTTGTGGTAACAATAGATTATTTGAATGGAAATTCATTTCAGGTGGTCAAACTTTTAATTAAGAGCCTGTAGTTCAATTCTTCAAACATAAGATCTTTAATTGCCATTTATTGTTAGACATTTGGGAAATAAAATGTAAAGCAAAATAGACTTGGAAGCAGTTCCCTTTCTAAGAGAAAACACACACAATTAAGCAATAGACAAAAAAATGTAGTATATTCTAATAGTAATAGGTTGCTATGGGACCATATATTGTTATAGCAATCTGGCTCTGTCTTCAAATGCACAATATAAGAAGTGTCACTTTATTTGCTAAAATTAATTTAAGATTTTCTATAAGCTTTCAATGCCTCCAGGCCCTTCAGAAATGTTCTGTCATTAATTCTAGGGATATTTGGGTTTATACTCTTGTACAATCATTCAGTCAAAGATTTCTTGAGTATCTATAATGAGCTTTAGTACAGTTATTGTACCTTCCATAGCCCAAAAGACATTTCAGAGAGAGAGAGACAAAAACATCAATGATGAGAGAGAATCACTGATTGGCTACCTCCTGCATGCCCCCCACCAGGGGCTGAGCTTGCAAACCAGGCCTATGCCCCCAGCAGGAAGTGAACCGGACCTCCTGGTTCATAGGCCAGTGCTCAACCACTGAGCCGCAATGGCTGGGCACATAAACCATGCTGAGTGTCAGTTTTACCTGGTGATGGCAAAACCAAAATCCTGGTTCTGAAAGCTAAAATTCCTCATGATTCTCTCTTACTGGTGAGTTGTTTTTATAATATAGTTACAGTATTTGCAGGGCCCATTCCCTTCCTTCTACGCTTTCTAATTTTTTTTCTGAAAATTCCTTTTTCCTCAGTGGTTTAAAAATTTTGAAGACAAAGCCCAGAAGTCCTGCTGACTTATTCTTGCTGGCAGGCAACTCCCCTGAGGCAGAAAGGTGTTAGACCTGTTTTTCAAGAAATCATATAGAAAGAGAAGAGATACGGGGTTAGGCAGGAAGAAAAAAGCTTCCCAAATTATATCTAAAAAATATCTGGCCTCATGAGCTTAGGGGAGGCCAGAAAATATTATATTTAACCTGATAATTTAAGACTTAAGTAGAAGGGCCAAAATTGTTTGAGACAGAGGAAAAAAAAAAATGCTTGTTTGAGAATCCACAGGCTAGAGAACACATTGTAGCTGAGAGAATTTCAAAATAACCCAAGTTTAGAATATGAGAGGAAGTAAGAATTAGGGATGGAGAAAAATAAAGACAGGCAAGATAAATAGGCTATTATTTCTATAAGACCATATTAAGCAATTTTATTTTTAAGGGCAATTGGATGCTTTAAAAACTTTTAAGTCAAGGGAAAGACAAGGTTGATTTACATTTTGTTTGTTTGTTTGTTTGTTTGTTTGTTTATAAATGTATCTTTTATTGATTTCAGAGAGGAAAGAAGAGAGAGATAGATAGGAACATCCTGAGCACTCCTGAATCAACCATGAATTCCTGGTTCAGAGGTCGATGCTGACGGGGCTGATTTGCATTTTAGAAATCTCTGGCTTGAAGTCAGAGGGGAAATCCTCACACCTCTCACTTCTAAATGCTTCTTTTCTCCTATAATTTTTATTGGACTATAGTTCCACCTGCTATCCTATATAATAAAAGCCTAATATGCATATTGTTCCTTAACCAGGAGTTTGGGAGTTCAACTGTTTGCTATGACATTCACTGCTTGCTATGTCATTCACTGACCACCAAGGGGCGATGCAGAACATGGTGGGCGTCAGCTATGAGGTACTGGCAGCAGGTGGCAGTGGAGGTGCTGCCAGCCCCAATGGACTTCCAGGAGCACGGGGGCCAGTCGGGCTCACTGTGCAGGAGCTGGTCTACTGAGGCTGGCTGGGAGAGAACATGGTTAGAACCGGTGTTTAGTTGGGTGACCCAGAGGCCCATGCAGCGCCCCAGCCCATGGCGTCTAGCCACACTTACCACATCTCCACATGGGAACTTGGGCACCGTGACTGAGGCAGAGGAAGGCAAGTGGGGGCCCAGGGACCCAGGTGCTGCCCAGGGCCCAGAGGTCAGCTGGGACCTGCCCTTACACACCAGATGCTCACGCTTTGGTCGCCAGCCAGACCTAGGAACTGTACCTTGCACGAATTTCATGCACTGGGCCTATAGTTTACTATGTAATATATATTGCAATTCAACCATAAAAATTAAATATCTTAGCACAATATTTTGGCATAGTACTCATTTTTTTCTATCCTCAATAATTCCTAGTTCATTCTTGTTCCAGATTTTTCATATCAAAGGCCATGACTAATAAATTCTGATCCCAGTTTATTCCATAGTAGAGAAAAAACTATTATATTCATTCTTCATCATGAGAATTTCAAACTTGAAAAGTTTAATAAAATTATTTATAAAATCATTAAATTTTATTTTAAAAAACTAAACATTCAATAAGTATTTGTTGAATGAAAAATAAACAATTTTAAGAATGTGATCTTTTTAAAAAAAAAAAAAGTATCTTTATTGTTGAAAGTATTACACATGCTCTTTCTTTTTTTTCCCCCCATTGACCCACTCCACCCTGCACCCATCCCTCCCAAGAATGCATTCTTTTATTTAAGGATGACCAAATTACTTCTAAAGAAGGACATTTTAAAGTATGTTTAAAAATATTTTTGCCAAAACTGGTTTGGCTCAGTGGATAGAGCATCAGCCTGTGGACTGAAAGGTCCCAGGTTTGATTCCCGGTCAAGGGCACGTACCTTGGTTGCAGGCACAACCCCAGTAGGGGGTGTGCAAGAGGCAGCTGATAGATATTTCTCTCTCATTGATGTTTCTAACTCTCCCTCTTCCTCTCTGTAAAAAAACCAATAAAATATAATTTAAAAATAAATAAATATTTAAAATATATATACATATTTTTTTTTATTGATTTCAGAGAGGAAGGGAGAGGGAGAGATAGATAGAAACATCAATAATGAGAGAGAATCATTAACCTGGGCTTGTGCTCTTGACTGGAATTGAACCCCGGACCCTTCAGTCTGCATGCCAACACTCTATCATCCACTGAGCCAAACCAGCCAAATCAGGGCTTAAAGTGCTTTTTTTAAATTGTAATAGCCCTCACTATAAGGCAGCACATATGCTTTTGTATCAAACTTATCTGCTTTTTTCCGACTCAGTTGAGTATAATTTTTAATAACCACTCAACAAATACTCCTGGGCATTAATATGTAAATGAAAGCTGGTTATAAAAATCACTTCAAAAGAGCTTTTTAGGCATCTGTGCATTTCTTATTAATCTTACTTTTCTAGGGATGAAGCAGATTGCTCAGGTATTTTAAGTTCCTGCAAAGCCTAAAGGCCTTATATTATTGGCTCCCTGTACTCAAGACTCTGAGTCTCTGATCTCCTGTAACCTCACTCAGCACCGCCTCACCTTCCACACTTACAGAACCTCCCACATATTCCAGGAAATGCCCCACACTCCTGGCTCAGGGCCTTTGAACTTGCTGTCTCTGCCTGTAGGCAACACTTGCCTTCAAGTGTCCACAGAGCTTGCTCCCTAACTTTCTTCAAGTTTTTGTTCAAAAGCCCCTTTCTCTGTGAGGCATTTTATAACCACTCAAAATAAAATCACAACTGCTACTGCACTACTGCAATTCTTATACCCTTTTCATAATTTCCTAAGTATTTATCACTTTCACTATGTTCTTTATTTTTATTTTTGCTCTCCCTCATTAAAATGTAAAATTTCATGCGATTAAAACAAGTATAGAACTGTTCACTATTGCACCTTCAGGGATTAGATACATGATTTGGAAATTATGTGAAGAATTATTTGTTGAATGAATGAGCCTCCATATATATCAAGAATTTCTCATACTTAGTATCTATCAAGACTAAATTTTTTGTTTATCTTGTCATAAAATATATAATTTATGTATAATTATATATCATATATATGATTTACTCTCATAAGAGATAATTCATGAGGGGTTCTGAATGCATATCTTTCATCTTAATCATAGCTGGGTAAAATTGGAAGGCATGTAACAAGTAATAATTTAGTCCCCTCGGTGCACTCACACACATCACACACATGTGCCTGTGTTTTATCTTGAATAGCAACCATGGGCACCTCTCACTGACACGGGAGGTGTTATCACAACCCGCAGTCAGAGGGAGAGGACTATCCTCAACCTGGATTCTTGTCTTCTTTTATTGACTTTTCACAGAGAGGAAGGGAGAGGGATAGAAAGTCAGAAACATCGATGAGAGAGAGACATCGATCAGCCGCCTCCTGCACACCCCACACTGGAGATGTGCCCGCAAGCAAGGCACATGCCCCGGACGGAAATCGAACCCGGACCTTTCAGTCCGCAGGCCGACGCTCTATCCACCGAGCCAAACCGGTCTCGGCTTGTCTTCTTTTATAATTCATAAGAGACCTCGACTGTGTTGGAACAATGTGAATTTACTAAAACATTAAAGCAAGCGAATGTGTTAAAAAATTAAAGCAGGCACATTTATTAAAGAAGCAAGGCAAGCAAGTCTATACATCTGGTTTATGAAAGCACAATTGGGCTATCAGCTAATCTTGAGTGAGTGGGGTGAGGTTATGTACTCTAGTGCCTGTGAGGTGTTATTTTTTTAATTCCTCTGCTAGATATCCTGGTACAAATGAACGCTGAAGGTCTCCCCCTTTCTTTATTGTGGTTCTTCCACAAATTTATGATAGGGATCTGGCAATTAAATCCCGACTGCTGGGTTTTTTTGGTTCAACAGTAGGATGAGATAAAACTACACTCTTCTCTCCCCCTCCTCCCTGCTGTTTTAACTTCGGGATGATTTGTAGATTCCTTTTCCTCTTACCCCCACCCCCTCCTTTCCTGCATTCTTTTGTGAGGAGAGGCTTTAACCCTTTGTTCTCAAGATAAGGTCCTGCTACAAGGGGCCAACCAAGCTTTTAGGCTTTTTTTTTTCTTTTTCCTGCCCGTTTCCCTATTCCACCTGTCCCAGAATTTACCTAAACTTTTTATTATCCTATAACATTGACATTAAAATGAAATATTAAATTATTCTTAAAGTATGGAACACTAAAATATTTTACTTTTATTATTCAGTATATTATTATTAAACTTCATAGACAAGTGTGCATACACGCACACAAGGATTTAGCTTCATACCACATTGTAATATGTCGTATTTTAATTTTCACTCAGTTTAGGTATATCTTAAAATATCCTTTGAGTTTCTCTTTGATCTGATGGTTGTTTATAAATATCTAGGTAGATTTTTTTTAAATTAATTTCTAGTTTAATTGTGTTGTGTGCCAAACATAGAACATACCTTGGATTGTTTTATTTTTACATTTGTGTAGTGGCTTGGAATGGGTTAGAATATGGTCTTTCTTAGTGAATGTTCCCTTGTTTTATGTTCCTTTTAGAAGAAAGTATATTACACTGTCTAAGGAAAGAATGTGTTGTAATGTTCAGTTAGGACTAGTTACTGGATGGTGTTGCTCAGTTTCTCTATAGAACTCCTGATTTCTGTTTTGTTACATTTTTTTTTCCTTTTTATTGTTTAAAGTATTACAAACAGAGAGGACGAATCAGCACGTGATACGGAAGTGACTACGAACAGGAAGAGGACGAAAGAAATAGCGGTCCGCGACGCCGAGCCCAGGGACCCGCCGCCACCGGGAGCAGCCAAGGTCAATGTCCAGCTGACCCGGGGCGCCGCCTCCGGGAGCCCGGGTGCCCTCGGACCTTGCATCCCCCTCAGGCTCGCCCTGTACGGGTGCCCCACCCGCCTCCTCAGAGCCCGGTGCCCCCCGGGGCTGCCACCGTCCCCACCGGGGCAGCTGCGGTCCCTGGCGCCTCGTGTGTCTCCCACGGCCCAGGCTGTGGCTGCGGGACCTGCAGGCTGCACAGTCCCCGGCTTACTATCCGCTGGCCCCGTCTGCCCACCTGGTTCGGCAGTGCTGGTGGGAGGCGGGCGTGATGCAGGTGCCAGGTTTGGGGCTGGGGCTACTGCTGGCACCGTCCCTCCTCCACCCCCGGGTCTCCCCCCAGGGCTGCTCAGCTTGCAGCCCTGCAGGGAGCCAGTGTCCTCCCAACTCAGCGGAAGGGGAACTCCTTCCTGGCGGGTTCGGGTGGTGGCTACACCGTCTGCTGAGGACCCGAGGCCACCTCTGTGCCGGGAAAGGCATCACATACATACCTTCAGCACTTCTCACAATGAAACTGCTTTAGTCCTATTAACCTGAGGTTGCAGTTTAAGACACATGTTGTTGGGGTGTCTTTCTGGTGCCCAAACTTTCGGGCACTTTTCAAATTTCATAAGGAACCATGTAATGGTAGCAGTACCTCCCCAAAGCATTTTGAGGTCGGGGAGGTATCCATTCATAAAATGAATGTGAGTGAAACAGCCCTAAATATCTTCCTTTAATTCTTCTGGAGTAATACTGTACCATACTGGTCTTTGCTTTTAGTAAAACATCAAATTAGGTTTGGAGGGAACTTTGATCTTCCTAAGAATTAAAGTTGCCAAATTAAAAAATAAAATAAATAAAACAAAGTATTACAAATAGTAGTACATATGTCTCTTTTTTTCTCCCCTATAAACCTCCCCCCCCC
>PVJN01020122.1:0-20010 GCA_004026805.1 Lasiurus borealis | reverse complement strand
CTTTTGGCTTCAAGAATTTTTATAATCTACTTACATAAGCATACATAATTAGGACTTACATGTCTTATTAAATAATCCATTTTATCATTATATCATATCCTTCTGTATTACTGATAGTATTCCTTGTTATTAATTCATATTATTTGGACATTAATATTGCTATTTCAGTTTTTTATGTTTTTATGACATGTCTTTTTCCATTTTTATTTATTTTTATTTTTTTAATATATTTTATTGATTTTTTACAGAAAGGAAGAGGGATAGAAGGTTAGAAACATCGATGAGAGAGCGACATCGATCAGCCGCCTCCTGCACACCTTCTATTGGGGATGTTCCCTCAACCAAGATACATACCCCCCACCGGAATCGAACCTGGGACCCTTCAGTCCCCAGGCCGACACTCCATCCACTGAGCCAAACCGGTTTTGGCTTCCATTTTTTAACTTTAATTTTAAATAGAATAGTTGGTTCTTTTATCACACATAATCTCAGTATTTTACATGAAATGCTGGACTCATTTACTTTTTCACATTTTATTGTCCTAAGAACACTTCACGAGATCTACCCACTCAACAAAATTTTAAGTGCACAATACATTGTTGACTATACCAACAATGTTATAAGAGTATCTCTAGATTCTCCAATGTTGCTTAACTAAAACTTTATGGAGAGCATGGGACAAAATGGCCCAGCTGCTTACATCCCAAATGGGGAGGGCGGTCAGGAAGGAAGAGGGAGCGCAGAGAGAGAGAGAAAGAGAGAGACAATGGATGGCCGGGCTGCTTACATTCCAAATTGGGGGGGTGGGGAGAGATGGAGAGGGAGAGAGAGAGACACAGAGACAGAGAGACAGAGGAAGAAAGAAACACACACACACAGACAATGGCCAGGCTGCTTTACATTCCAAACGAGGAAGGGGTGAGTCCGAGAGCCCGGCCCGGCTCCTGGAGCTCAGTGGGAGTGAGAGAGAAGGGGGCCTTGGAGACAGGCTCAGGGGTTAGCCCCAAGAGCTGCAGTGCCCATCCACCTGGTTCCAAGTCTCAGAGGTTGGGGGATACATACCCCATGGGGAAGGGAAGGGAATGGCATGGGAATACTCCCTGCAGATGGAGCACAGGCCCGAGAGAGAAGGGCCCCACTTCCTGGGTTTAAAAGAGGGATTTTCTGGGTGGAGCCTCATTTGCATCCAGGGATGACTTTTCTTCTGAGTATGCCTTTACCCAGAAAGTCTGCAGAAAAACCCGTGGGGGCGGGTTCAAAACCGGAATGCAAATTTTATTCTAATTAGCCCAGGGCCCTCAGCAGGTGGCACTGGCACTGAGGCCAGGTCTTCCTCTGAGCGGGCGCCCAGAGCCCGCTGCTCCCAGCACCCGGGGAGGCGGTCTGAGCGCCGAGCGGGTTCCCCCTGGCAGGCCCGCCCCGCCGCTCAGGCTCACCGCCTACCCAGCGAGTGTGGTTATTTATGAGTCTCACAGTGCTGCCACTATGGTTCCACCAGTGCCCCTCGGGTTTCACATTTCTGTAAAATGCTGATTGTGGGGAAGGGCACGTGATCAGAATGGAGCCACCGTTTAGTGGTGATTCACCTTAGAGACCCTGGGAAACGGGAGGAAACCCGCTGCAAAAAGATGAGAGACTGGTGGGGCCCACTCTGCTCAGAGAGGAGAAGGCATGATGAGAACCAAGGCCAGGACTCGCTTTGCTTTGGCTGCTGGGCCAGGGACCCCCTCTGGGGAAGTTTTCCTCAGGAATGCCGACCCTTCTGGCTCCCAGCATCTGGTGGAGCTGTTTTTAACACTACTGAAAATCAACTACTTTGTTATCGGACTTCAAGGTCCTGGAAGGAGGCAGTCGGACCGCTGACCCTGTAGCCATCCCCACTCCTTGCCCTTTGCATGCAGCCTCTCTTCCCCATCCCTCCGTGCTCAGCCGCTGGTGGGAGGCGGGAGAGCAGGTTTCTGTGCATGGCCTGCTGCTCTCCCCTATGCTGGCGTGATTGGGACAAACGCTCAAATATGACTCAGCCCTGCCTCTGCTTAATTGGCTCAAGTAGTGACAGGCAGCCCTGACCAAGTAGTTGTCCGTTTTCAATACTTTGTACTTAGAGTGGGGGTTGGTTTTCTAGGGGAAAGCTTTTCCAGTGATGGGTTCTAGGTCTCCCCTGAGTGATACAGCTGTCTCTGCATGTTGTTGCTGTTGTTTTTCCTGGTCTTTCTCTCCCAACAATATTCTGCAGATACTGATTCGAAGCTATTTCATTTAATGGCGACATGGTATTTTAGTCCATTCTTTTTTTTTTTTTTTTAATATAGAGGAAGGGAGAGGGATAGAAAGTCAGAAACATCAATGAGAGACATTGATCAGCCGCCTCCTGCATGCCTCCTACTGGGGATGTGGCTGCAACCAAAGTACATGCCCTTGATCAGAACCAAACCCAGGACCTTTCAGTCCGAAGGCTGACACTCTATCCACTAAGCCAACCGGTCTCGGCTTTTAGTCCATTCTTAAATGTCCCTATTAGGTCTCAGTACTAACCCTGAATAATGTCTCTGATTTGGAGGTTCCAGCTTCCTCGGTCCTGCTGCCTTCCCCTGGCTGTAGTTGTGGGCCCAGTGCTTAACCCAATGGCGTCCCAAGAAATAGTTTTGTTTGTTGGTTAACCCTCAAATAGCCCTTCAGTTGCAATGAGTTTTCAGCAGAAACTGCTCGACAGACTGCAGTTTCCAGGTGCCATTCATTCCCAGAGTAAAGGCTTTGTCCATCAGTGTATGAGGAAGAGGATCTGGGTGGAGTTTCTTGCCCCTTGTGGCACTGCTGCTTTTCTTCTACCCAACTTTGCACCACAAGGATGTTTCTTAGCTATGTTTCACCAATCTTTTATGTGAGCACACAGTAGGGCTAATGTTAAAATTATGTTAGAGGATGTAGACTCCACTATCTCCAGCTCCCATGGATGTCACACTGTCCTGCCAGCCCATACTCTGCTTTCATCAATGTACAACTATTCCAACTCCGCGCTTCCCCTTGCGTCTGTACAGGTGAATGTTGAGCCTTCTGTCACCCGAGGCACATTTTCTCTCACAGACTTTGTACTGTTTGGTTGCTCTATGACCTCTTCCCTCCAACGACTTTTTAAAAAGTTGTAAATTTGAGCTGGGACCAGTTTGGCTCAGTGGGTAGAGCGTTGGCCTGCGGACTGAGGGGTCCCAGGTTCGATTCCAGTCAAGGGCATGTGCTGGGTTGTGGGCGCATCCCCTGCAGGACGCGGCTGGTCGATGTCTCTCTCTCATTGATGTTTCTGACTTTCTGTCCCTCTCTGTGGAAAATCAATAAAATGTATTTTTTAAAAAATAAAAAGTTATGCTGAGACCGATTTGGCTCAGTGGATAGAGCGTTGGCTTGCGGACTGAAAGGTCCCAGGTTTGATTCTGGCCAGGGGCATGTACCTTGCTTGCGGGCACACCTCCCCTGTGGGGCGTGCAGGAGGCGGCTGATCGATGTCTCTCTCTCATCGGTACTTCTGACTTTCTCTCTCTCTCCCTTCCTCTCTGTAAAAAATCAATAATATATATCTTTTTTAAAAAAAGTTGTAAATTTGAGATGCGCTCAGTGTCAAGTTTATACCTAAAAATTAGAGTGATGCTCCCTTCAGGTCTATCCTTGGATTGGGAGCTGCAAGAATGATAGTAATGTAAAGGCTTACATATCTTCAGGGTGAAATGAAAAACCAAATCTATGCTTTCCTAATACTCTTATTTCCCAATCATATTAAATCAATATAACACTGATTTATAAGCATGATTCCATAACTTCTAAAGGAGTATTTCAATCTATGAGAAATTTCAACCAGCTTCTAGAATTGGAAAAGTGGATGTTAGACGATTGGTGAAGAGAAGCAGAGAAAATCACAGCCTGCACACACGTATGAAGAGTGCTGAGAAGAAGAAAATGAGTTGCTTTTACAACTCTGGACTCAGAGACAGCAGGTATGTGAGGGAAGGAGAGGTGGAGGCAGAAATCAGAAGTACTAACTGAAGACTTGAATGTCATTTACAATTACATAACAGTGTATTGTGGATTCACACTTCCCACCCCTGCCTTTATTTAGAGAGTGCAGGACTGCCAGGAATTTGATTACAACAAGAAAAAAGAAAGAAAGGAAGGAAGAAAGAAAGAAAGGAAGGAAGAAAAGAAAAGCATTATTTCCTGATGTGTCATATAATTTCTCTAGGGAAAAGAATGAAAAGTTAGTATGGGAGTAGCTTACTTTAGGAATAATCTCCCCGCCCTAACCGGTTTGGCTCAGTGGATAGAGTATTGGCCTGAGGACTGAAAGGTCCCAGATTCGATTCCGGTCAAGGGCATGTGTACCTTAGATGCGAGCACATCCCCAGTAGGAGGTGTGCAGGAGGCAGCTGATGGATGTTTCTCTCTCATCAGTGTTTCTAACTCTCTATCCCTCTCTCTTCCTCTCTGTAGAGAATCAATAAAATACATTTTAAAAAAAAAAGAATAACTCCCTTAGTCTAACATTTGCATGACCCCTATAATATGTAAGGTAGTTTCATGAATGCTGTAAAGGTAAATTAATAGAGGGGAGGGCACACTATAAGAATAGGACCACAGCCGAGACCCGTTTGGCTCAGTGGATAGAGCGTCGGCTTGCGGACTGAAAGGTTCCAGGTTTGATTCCGGTTGGGGGCATATACCTTGCTTGCGGGCACATCTCCACTGTGGGGCGTGCAGGAAGCGGCTGATCGATGTCTCTCTCTCATCGATGTTTCTGACTTTCTATCTCCCTTCCTCTCTGTAAAAAATCAATTAAAAAAAAAAAAAAGAATAGGACCACAGTTGTTTAATGATTTTCTTAACCTCACTAACTGTAAGGTTTTCTTATAGACCCAGGGAAACTGGAGCATGTGCTGCAAGAAGAAAAACAACTGTAAAAAGAAAGACACTTTGAGCCCCGATGGGTCTGTTGCTCAGAAAAGAAAGTGAATTTTTGAGAACAGAAAAAGGCCAGGCCAGGCTTTGATTTGGCTGCTGTGCCTGTACCCGGATCCTCTCCAGGACTTTGCCTCAGGAATGCTGACCATTCTCCAGTCCCAGGAACTGGAGGAGCTGGTTGTTAACACTATTGGAAATTAACTGCCTTGTTATTGGAAGGAGACACATGGATCACAGACCCTTCAGCCACCTCTCCCTTCTTCCCTTTTGCATGCAGCCTCTCTCCCTTATCCCTCTATACTCAGCTGGCTAGTAGGAGGTGGGAGAGCAGATTTTCTTTTTTTCTCCTTAAAACACATTCCACTGATTTCCCACAGAGAAGAAGAGAGAGGGAGAGAGAGTAGAAACATCGATAAGAGAGAAACATCAGCTGCCTCCTGCACACCTCCCACTGGGGATGTGCTCGCAACCAAGGTGCATGCCCTTGAGTGGAATCGAACCTGGGACCCTTCAGTCTGCAGGCCAACGCTCCAACCACTGAGCCAAACTGATCAGGGCGGGGGAGCAGATTTTTGTGCATGACCTTCTGCTATCCCATATACAGGCATTATTGGAGTAAATGCTCATATATGACTCAACCCTGACTCTGCTTAATTGACTCAAGTAGTGACAAGCAGCATGAACCCATTAGTCGTCCAGTTTCAAAATTGCTACGTAACCAAGTTTTTCTTATTATTACCATAAAAATAATTTTAATGTACCCCTTGTTACTACTTACTGTGTACCAGTACTTTTCTAAGATAAGAACCATGAAAAGACAAAACATTTATTGGATGTTTGAAAAGGCCAGAAATAGAAGGCAAAATATCAAGGTTAAAAAGACATAAAAGTGGACTGAAAATTAAAACTAGATATGTGCTGCCCAGCTGGTGTGGTTCAATGGTTATTTTTATAAGTTTGACACTATATCTTTATATTTTTAAAGTAAGATGTTAATGTTTCTTTTTAAAAATATATATTTGTATTGATTTATTGATTTTAGAGCGGAAAGGAGAGGGAGAAATAGAAACATCAATGATGAGAGAGAACCATTGATTGGCTGCCTCCTCATGCCCCCCCACTGGGGATCAAGCCCGCACCCCAGGCATATGCCCTAACCATAATCAAACGGTGACCTCTCAACCACTGAGTCATTCTGGCTGGGTAGATTTTAATGTTTTTAATTGCAGAGGACGGGAGTGAGGATTAAGCCAGTGAACAACAACAAAAAAAAATCAGAAAGCTCATCTTACATTCAAGAACGTTTCCTGGCCCAGCCAGCATGGTTTAGAGGTTGAGCATTGACGTATGTGTCGCTGGTTCTGGGGTGGGCCAGGGAAGTTCGCGCCAAAAGGGAGTGTCGGTACTTCTTTTATACAGCTGTTTACTGCGGGGAGGGCATGAGCTGTGTGGAATTTCCGCCTCGGCCACGGGTCTAGGAAGGCACCAGTTAACTGTGTCACCATCTACCTTGAGGCTGCATGCATCTGCTCTGGACTTTCCTACCTCTCCCCCCACCCCTCCCACCTAACACTATGAATCAGGAGATCTTCTTCGATTCCAGTTGGGGCACATGCCCCGGTTGCGGGCTCAATCCCCAATCGAGGGGCATGCAGGAAGCAGCAGAGCAGCTTACCCTTGTTGTTTCTATCTCTTTCCCTCTTCCTCTCTGAAATCAATAAAAACATATTTAAAAAAATAAGTTGGGTAGTTTTTAAGGGCAATCCAAGAATGGCTCATTTAATTCAGGAAACAAAAAGTCACATGTAAACTACGTCTCAATCTCTATTCCCTAGAAAACAGGCTTTGCAATAGTTGGCTTTGATTCAGACCCTTAGGGATCTTCAGCTTCCACTGGAACATTCCAAAGACATTACACAGCAACCCTCTCCTCCATGCATGCCTAGAGTACTTTAAATATTCAGTCATAGAACCCAAGTTGTACGGTAATTTGTGTAGCAGTTTGACCTTCAGCTCTCTTTTTACTCACCATCCCATTCCCTCAGCTTAGCCTTTCCAGGTCCCATTTTGCCTACCACTATTTATTAACTAGCTCCTGAAATGCCTTGGTTTGTTGGCTAGATTCTTTTTCTTTTTAAATATATTTTTATTAATTTTAAATATATTTTTATTGATTTCTTTTTAAATATATTTTTATTGAGGAAGGGAGAGGGATAGAGAGATAGAAACATCAATAATGAGAATCATTGATTGGCTGCCTCCTGCACGCCCCCCTACTGGAGGGATGGAGGCAGAAACCCCAGTATGTGCCCTTGGCTGGAATCCAACCTGGGACCCTTTAGTTCACAGGCCGACACTCCGTCCACTGAGCCACACCAGCTAGGACAGCTAGATTCTTTTTCTAAGAAGGGCTTGCTTTTCCCCACTTGATCTGTGCTGAGATCTGATTCTTTTAAATCTGGAGGCTAACATACAGAGGAAGCAAATGTGGCAGAGAATAGCGTTAAAGTGTCAGGCACTTGTTATAGACCAGGTCATTGCATGAGGTCATGCTGTTGCAGAAATCACCAGGCAACCAGAAAACACACAATGGGCACTCTGAAGGTTCAGGAAAAACCCTTTATTTGCAGATGCACTAGCGCGGGGACTCGGGGGAGTCAGTCTCCAAAGCTTGAGCACCAAATGCAGGGGTGGTGGTTCCCTATTTATCCCCTGAGGTTCTTGTCTCCCAAATATGGACCAGCCTTTTTTCGGGCTCTGCAGCCCTAGTGGGTTAGAATAAGGGGAGAGAGAGTGCAACCAACTGCCCAGGCTAGTTAGTCTTTTGTGGAGGCTTTTTATGGCCTCTGCATATAAACAGGTTCTGCAAGGCTAGCTAGGACAATAGGGGGTTGGGCTAGCAAGTATATGCATCAGAATGCAGGTTGGGGGGGTGGGGGTGGGGAGGCTCAGGCTACATTCACAATGCTTAGCTTCTTCTTTCAAGCAGGGTGCAGGAAATATGAGTGTTCAATATTAATCCCATTCACACAAATAGTCCATTGATCTCAGGATCTTGCTTTTCTATTTTTTTAAAATATTTTTATTAATTTCAAAGAGGAAGGAAGAGGGAGAGAGAGGTAGAAACATCAATGTTGAGAATCATTGTCCGGCTGCCTCCTGCATGCCCCATACTGGGGAACAAGCCTGCAACCCAGGCATGTGGCCCTGACTGGGAATTCAACCTGGGACCCTTCAATCTGCAGGTTGACACTCTATTCACTGAGCCAAACTGGCCAGCCACTTTTCTTTATAAGGGTCATAATATACACTGAGTGGCCAGACTATTATGATCTCTGAAGACATAATAGTCTGGCCACTCAGTGGACTTCTCTTGAGTACCTCATTTATTTGATATCAAAAATACTATAAATTGTGCACCTGATCATTTTTCCCCTTTGCACTGGCTGATAGAAAGCTCAGGGCAAATAGGTGGTTGATCTCTAGCAAAAGTCTAGAATACTTTGGGTACCCATTTGAGATACAAATACACTGAGTGGCCAGATTATTATGTGTTCAGAGATCATAATAATCTGGCCACTCAGTGTACAGTATTTAGGTTGCAGAGTTCGTCTTCATTGCAGCATTTATAGACTTTTGAACACTCAGTGACCTAATTTTTAGCATAGTCTTTCTTGTAGATGAGTTAAAAATTGCTTCTAATATTGAGAGAGAGAGAGAGAGAGAGAGAGAGAGAGAGAGAGAGAGAGAGAGAGAGTTAGCATGTTTAAGGTTAGGGACAATCTGTCCTGAGCCTCTCTTTGTGTGTGCAAGTGTATGTGTAAGTTCTAAGTCTGGTGAAAACAGACATTTCACATGACATTTCTTATAATTATCATTGCTTCTATACTAATCCCGTACACTCAACTTCCCGCTCCTTACCTTTCATCTGAGCTTCTTCTTAATTAAACACTGCTGAAAGCCGTGGTAAACAGGATACCAATGCATGCCATCCTAATTATCCACAAAAAAGTGCATCTCTACTGACTTCAGACAGTGAGAATGCAAGCCTGAGATTTCATTCTGACGGTTTGTCTGTAGGGTTACTGTTATTAGTATAACCAGTTGTCTTAGACGAGATTTTCTTTCTTTTTTAAAAAAAATTTGTTAAATTGATTTTTTTACAGAGAGGAAGAAGGGAGAGGGATAGAGAGTTAGAAACATGGATGAGAGAGAAACATCGGCCAGCTGCCTCCTGCACACCTCCTACTGAAGGTGTGCCCACAACTAAGGTACATGTCTTTGACTGGAATCGAACCTGGGGCCTTTCAGTCTGCAGGTTGACGCTCTATCCACTGAGCCAAACCGGTTAGGCAACAACTCGATTTTCTTGAAAATCCAACCAGAAGTATAGCTTACTAGTATAAAGTAAGGCAGTTTTTGGGGGGCAGAGAATGGAGAGGGAAGAATTGCTGCATTACTGGGCCATAAGACTGAGGAAACAAGAATAAGGAATGCTTTAGAGAAGGAGAAGGAACTATAAGTATGTGAATAGCCATGCTGGCCACAAATTTACAAAGGAATATAGTGTATCTCTGGAAAGGATGTTTGAAATTACTGTGTCTGGAATTGCCCATTAGGGTGGGAGAAAAGGAAGGTCAAGCTATCTATCTAGCTACTCCTTCTTGTCACCCGTCTTTCATTGTTCGAAATTTACCCCATGGGGTTTAACACTGCATTTCTGGAGTGTGTTAACTGGCCCTGCCTGATGGCTATTGGGAAAACAGAACCTACACGGTATAAAAAAAAATGGACCTAGGAGCTGGTCAGTGTGAAGGTGACCTTAGCAAAGTTCAGTCCTTATTGTGAGGAGAGGCTGAGATAAAAATTTCAAGCTGAGGGAGATGAGGGGTTGAACAGATAAGGGGATGCATGTACATGTATGTGATTCTGACATATACAGTATTCAAAATATAAAATGTTGCTTCTTTTTCCCCCTTAACCATTAATTATCATTCTTTTTTTAAGGCGTATTTTGTAAGTGTAATCTGAATTAACATAGCATACTTGAGATTTATATTTTTTGGCCATGTTGATGCCTGAAGAGTGATGCTGAATATTACCATATTTGAGAAAACAAAATGATTACAACAATTTGCTTCTTTCCTTTTTCTTAATATATATATATATATATATATATATACACATACATATGTATATGTATATTAAGAAATATATATATATTTCACTTATAGTTTACATTCAATATTATTCTGTATCAGTTTCAGATATACAGCATAGTAGTTAGAAAATTATGCTCTTTAACCCTCCCCCCGCAATATTTCAATTACCCACCTGCCCCAGTACATAGTTGCTGCTGCAATATTATTGACTATATTCCCTCTGTTGTAATTTACATCTCCGTGACTATTCTCCAACTATCAGTTTGCAATTCTTCAGCTTGCCAAAAACCCTCCCCTCATAGCTGTCAATCTGCTTTCTGTATCTATGAGACTGTATCTACTTTGTTTTTGTTCCACATATAAGTGAAATCATATCATTGTTTCTCTCTATTTAACTTATTTCACATATCATAATACCACTTAGGTCCATCCATACTATTGAAATAGTAAGATTTCATTCTTTTTTTACAGCCTAAGTGGTATTTCAGTGTGTATATGTGCTGCTGTTTTTTTATCCTCTGCTCTATTGATGAACACTTGGACTGCTTCCATGTCTTGCCTATTGTAAATAATGCTGCACTGTACATAGGGATACGTATATTCTTTTGAATTAATGTTTTAGGTTTGTTTGTATATAGTCCCAAAAGTAGAATCCCTGGGTCATACATAAGACAGTTCCACTTGTAATTTTTAAAAAATAGATTTTATTGACATTTTACAGAGAGGAAGGGAGAGGGATAGTTAGAAACATTGATGAGAGAGAAACATTGATCAGCTGCCTCCTGCATGTCTCCTATTGGGGATGTGCCCGCAATCAAGGTACATGCCCTTGACCAGACTCAAACCTGGGACCTTTCAGTCCACAGGCTGATGCTCTATCCACCGAGCCAAACCGGTTAGGGCTAACTTTTAAATTTTTGAGGGACCTCCACACTATTCTCCATACTGAATGCACCAATCTGCATTCCCACCAACAGTGCGTGAAGCTTTCCTTTTCTCTACATCCTCACCAGCACTTCTTTGTTGATGATAGCCATTCTGACAGGTGTGAGGTATCTCATTGTGGTTTTAATGTGCATTTCTCTGACTAGTGACATTGAGCATCTTTTCCTAGATCAAATGGCCATCTGAACATCCTCTTTGAATAAGTGTCTACTCAAGTAGACACTTTTTTTTTTATTGAATTGTTTTTCTGGAGTTGACTTGGCTGAGTACTTTACAAATTTTGTATATTAACCCCTTATCAGATGTATCACTGGTGAATATCTTATTTACTCGGTTGTCTTTTTGTGTTTTTGGTGATTGATTTCTTTTTGTTGTGCAAAGCTTTTTAACTTGATGCAGCATATTTATTTTTTCTTTTATTTACCTTGCCCAAGGAGATATTCAGAAAAAATATTGCTAAGAGAAATGTAAGAGATTTGAAGGCCTATGTTTTCTTCTAGTTTTATCGTTCCAAGTCTGACAGTTCAGTCTTCAATCTATTTTGTGTTTATTCTTATATATGATGTAGGAAGGTGGTCTAGTTTTTGTTTTTGCTTTTATCTGTCCATTTTCTTGCCTTCTTTGTCAATTGGTTGTTGTTGTTAATTTTCACCTGCGGATATTTTCCCATTGATTTTTAGAGAGTAGAAGGGAGAGGGAGAGACAGAGAAGCATCAATGTGCGAGAGACATACTGATTGGTTGCCTCCTACATGCAGCCCAAACAGGGCTGGGGAACCTGCAACCATGGTACGTGCCCTTGACCAGGACCCTTCAGACTGCAGGCTGACGCTCTATCCACTGAGCCAAACTGGCTAGGGCTTTTTGTAAAGTATTAATTGTCCGTTTAGGTATAGGTCTATTTCTGGGCTCTCTATTTTGTTCCATTGAGCATATGTGTGTCTTTATACTAATACCATACTGTTTTGATTACTATGACCTTGTAGAATAATTTGATCTCACATAGTGTGATGCCTCCAACTTTGTTCTTTTTTTCTCAAGTTTTGTAAGGCTATTCAAGATGTTTTATGGTTAATATAAAAATTTTATTATGAATTCAGCAATGTATTAAAAAGATAATACATAATTATCAAATGGGATTTCTTCCATGGATGCAAGGTTTGTATAATATCTGCAAATTAATTAATGTGATACACCACATAAACAAAATGAAGCAAAAAAAAATCATATGATCATGTCAAAAGATGTAGAAAAAAAGCATTTGACAAAATTTAGCACCCATTTATGATAAAAACTCTCATCAAAAGTAGCAATACAGGGAATATACCTTAACATAATAAGGGACAAAAATGACAATCCCACAGATATTGTCACACTCAATGAAGAAATAATAAAAGCATTTTCCTTAAGAGCAGGGATAAGATAGGGATTGTCCACTTTCACTCATATTTAATATGGCACTGGAAGTCCTAGCTATAGCAATCAGAAAAGAAGAAATAAAAGGCATTCAAACTGAAAAGGAAGAAGTAAAATTGTCATTATTGCCATATAACATGATATTGTATATAGATAACTTTAAATATTATACCAAACAACTAGAATTAATAAGTGAATTCAGTTAAATAACATGATACAAAATTAATATTCAGAAATTGGTTGCATTTTATATATCAATAATGTACTTTCAAAGAGGGAAACTATGAAAACAATTGCATGGGGGAAAAAAAGTACCTAGGGATACATTCAACAAAAGAGCTAAAAGATTTGCAGCTGTTGCCGAAATGGTTTGACTCAGTGGATAGAGTTTCGGCCTGCGGACTGAAGGGTCCCAGGTTCAATTCCAGTCAAGGGCATAATATACCTTGGTTGCGGGCGTATCCCTTGTAAGGGGGTGTGCTTGATGTTTCTCTGTCATCGATGTTTCTGACTCTATTCCCTCTCCCTTCCTCTCTGTAAAAAATAAAATAAAAAATATATTAAAAAAAAAGATTTGTAGCTGTAAAATTATAAGATACTCAAGAAATACACTGTGTTCTTGGCTAGGAAGAATTTAACATAATTAAAATATCCATACTACCCAAAGCAATCTATAATCTCAACACAATTCCTATCAAAATACCAACGGCATATTTTACTGAACTAGAGTTGGGATTTCTTGCACTTTTTAATTCTGCATGTAATAGATTCTCCCAGAGCTTATCTGCTTGTTGTACTAATGTGATCAAATTCACAGGGTAATTGGCAGTCCTGGGACCATGCATAATTCAGGAACTTTAAACCTGCTCAAGTCTCACTCACTTGTTGGGAGTATCTATCCAGTAGGACCTCACAAAGAGCTTTCCTTCATCCTTGTGGCTATCTCAAGCACACATTTCCAGGGCACACTCCTAGTTCCCTTGAAGTTATTAAGCCAACTTTGCCTTTAAAACTGGGGCTATCAGTGGGAAAATGATGTCTATCCCATGTTATAAACTGTGGATAAAATGTACCTTGGTTCCGGGGAGCCCTCGTTTTAGCCAAAATTTACTGAATTTCAAGTGGAAGTGAGACATTTTTTTGTCATCTATCGTTACTTTGCTGTTTAAGAAAATATTGTACTCTTCCTTTTTCTCACTGATTGCATGTTAGAAGTCCTTAGACTTAGGCCAGTGGTTGGCAAACTGCGGCTCAAGAGCCACCGCGGTTTGCTGCTCTGTTGACTAATGAGTTTGCCAACCACTGACTTAGGGCAACAAACATTTGGCTTTGATCTCAGAATAGAAGTTATATCTTGAAAACATTCCTAAGGTATATATCATGTTGTGTTTCCTCTGAGAAAATAGTTTCAAACTGTTCTTTTTTTAAGCAAAAAACAGCTCTGTGGATAAAACGACTTTCCCTCAAATTTATATGTTACAGCTCTAACCCAAAATGTGATGGTATTTGGAGATGAGGCCTTTGGGGGTGACTAGGATTAGATGAGATCATGAAGACTGGGCCTTTATGATGAGAACAGTGGCTTTATAAGAAGAGAAAGCGATAGAGACCCTCTGTCTGCCACATGAAGACTGCGGGAGAAGGCACAGATATGCTTGCTTCCTGTTTAGGAACAAATTCATATTCTAGCGTCCTACAGTTCCTTAAATCTGCTCATACAATAATTTTTGGCTCTTCTACTGGAAGAGCTGTGTGGCAGTCACATCACATAGATTGACAACAACTTTAAGGGAAGATCAATTGTGTTAGGTAAGTATAGATCCAGGCAATTAACAATATAAATCCCCAAAGTAAAAAATATCAATTTTAGATTGCAATCTACTTTTTCATATTATATGCTTTAAAAGACTTTGACTAAAAAAAGAATTTAAAGCATTGACTAAGGGTTGCTATTTTTTTCTATATTCAACGTTTTTATTTTAAAAATCAAATATATACAATAGTTACTACAACAATATAATAAACCTTACATTTGAATTACCTGGCTTTACAACTTCAACTCATAACTAATTTTGTTTCATCTATACTGACACCAATTTCCCATCTAGCCACATTGCTGAAAGATAAAATTCTTTTCAAAATTATAAACACAATATTATTAGCACACTTGAAGATTAACAAAATTTTCTCCTTGCTATGACATATCAAGTCAATGTTTAAATTTTTATGTGTAAAACTTGATAAAATCAATATGTAGTGATTTGTAATTCACGGAAAAGATAAATCATTTTATCTGCTTTATTTTCTTTTTGTAGTAACTATTTTTAAGTTAAATCAGAATGAGATAGCTTCATTGTACACTATAATGTTCCATAATATATTTATTTACCCTAAATGTATCTGAATATTATAAATTTTAGTTATTTATTCTAACTTTTTCACATGTCATTGAGAGAAATGTGTTACTAACATATGAAAATGATGAGAATATGGGGTTTAGTCTTGGAGACAATTTTATTGGCATGAAATAGTATGCATATTCTAATTTTATGTATTGGAACCTGAACTCTATATAGTTTGTAGTACACTTTAGGTAACTAAACATATATTGTATAATAATATTTTAATATTGTCCTATAATATTAGTAGATAATACATAACTAATGACCCTATTGTCAATTATAATATTTCATTCTTTGAGGGGAAACAATTGTTACATTCAGAAGTGGAATTTAAGAAAATCTATTTCTCTGCCTTTTCCTCACCTTCTCTCCCCAACCTTCACATATATACATTTCACGTGCTCAATAGCCGAATGTGGTCATGACTTTCATATTAGATAGCAGATATTATGAATATTTGTATCATCACAGAAAGTTCTACTTCTTTGGACCACTCTACAGATTATCAATAATACATAGAAGTTTCAAATTATATCAGTCACTTCTTAGCTGTGTGTTTCTAAAAACAAACAAACAAACCCAAAACTATCTTAACTTGTTAAGGCTTGAATTTCCCCATGTTAAGGGTAAGGATAATAGCAATACCTGTATCATAAAATTTTCACCAGGATAAATTACTAAAATCCTTTGCAGAGTAATGAATGCATTGAGAAACTGGATGTACAATTTTACAATGACCAGGTCATGTATAAAAATAGCACTCTGACCTACAATCTGTAGCAACCAGTCTAGGAAGCCAAGCCTGTCTTCAGGAAGCAGTCCTGGAAGTCAAACTACTGTGATTAACAACCAATACAGGAAGCCAAACAATAATCCCTAGACAATCACCCCTCACGTGACCCAGAGTTGTTAATAACTTGCAAATTATTTCCTAACTTTTGCCCTTATCCTGCTTTTTAAAACTCTTTATCCACGCCTAACTTCGAACCAAATGAAGAAAGCTACATAGGCACCCGCTAACCAGTGGTCGGCAAACTCATTAGTTAACAGAGCCAAATATCAACAGTAGAACGATTGAAATTTCTTTTGAAAGCCAAAAACTGACTTCTGCCCATGGGCCACGAAGTTTCAAATGCACTCTAAACGATCACATGGGATGCCCTGCGTCTAGGCAAGCCTGCCTACAGCTTTCTCCTGTCAGCAGCCACCAAGCAAGGTATATAAAAAGCCTTCCCTTTTTTCCATTACACAGCTTTCTCACTCCTCTGCCTTTCTTTGTGTCTCTGCCAAAATGCAAGCGATAAACCTGCCTTTATTTAGCATTTAATAAAGCCCTTGGATTATTGTCCTCTGTCAGAGATGATATGCTGCCAAGGGGGATTCAGTATATACAGATATTTCAGAGGCTGTACTGAAAACCCAACCTTTACAAAGTCACTACCACCTTTTTTTTGGATGACTTTCAGGTTTAAAAAAGAAAGTGTAGTGGTTAACAATGACACATATTGCTCTAGCTCAGTGGTTCTCAACCTTTTTTAATGCTGTGACCTTTTAATACAGTTCCTCATGTTTGCGGTGACCCCCAATCATAAAATTATTTTCGTTGCTACTTCATAACTGTCATTTTGCTACTGTTATGAACCATAATGTAAATATCTGTGTTTTCTGATGGTTCTAGGCTCTACAGCAGCGGTTCTCAATTTGTGGGTCGAGACCCACAAGTTGAAAACTGCTAGCAAGGTCCCCTAAGACCATCGGAAAATAGATACAGTGGTACCTCGAGATACGAGTTTAATTCGTTCTGTAACCTTGAGGCGTGGGAAACTATGAGACGCTCGAGTCGCGGTAAACTGATGGGTCGTGTGCAGCCGCCCGATCCGTGCGATTACTCCTATCTCAACTGTTGCTCGTATTTCAAAGCAAAAATCGCTCGCTCGATGGCTCGCATCTCAAAAATCTCGTATGTTAGGGCACTCGTATCTCGAGGTACCGCTGTATTTACATTATGACTCATTAACAGTAGCAAAATTACAGTTATGAAGTAGCAACGAAAATAATTTTAAGATTGGGGGTCACCACAACATGAGGAACTGTATTAAAAGGTCACAGCATTAAAAAAGGTTGAGAACCACTGCGTTTGGCTCAGTGGATGGGATATGCACCTGTGGGCTGAAAGTTCCCCGGTTTGATTGTGGTTCAGGGCACACACCCGGGACATGGGCTCCACTCCCAATGGGGTGTGTGCAGGAAGCAGCTAATGGATGTTTCTCTATCATTGATGTCATTGATGTTTCTAGCTCTCTATCCCTCTCCCTTCCTCTCTGAAATCAATAAAAATATAAAAAAAAACAAACACGACACATCTCATTTATGAACTTACCTATGTTTGAACTGGCTCTTGATACATATGCTATTTTGCTCCTATTTTGTATCAACGTCCAACTTTCTCTAAGGAAAAGCCCAACTGTACTCATGACTTTGTAATAAAGTACTAATTTGGGGCAAGTAACACTCTCCTTTTATAGGATTGGAGTCTATTTGAGATCAAATAGTTAGTAAATGTCTTATAACAGGTCAATAACACAGAATCCTGTTTCTACATAGGCTTAAAGCCTCCTTATAACTGTGATAATTTCTATTAAAACTATGGATAGCTTTGTTTACCTTTCAGAGCAAAGGAATGTGTGAGTTACCCTTATCAGTAAGGAATGCCGCTTGTATATTCAAACAAATAACAAATATGCTCATGGGTTTTCCAACCACATCCTAAGGGGAGATTCTGAATTTTACAAGATAGATATCCGGGATCTATTCATACTGGTAAGTCACCTTTGCCGAAACAATTGTATAATGTATGCTAGTGATGCTGGAAACAATGATTAATGTAAGACAGTAATTCTAAAAATGTGCCATAAATTGGAACCTTCGAAAATTCCTCACAATATAACTTGTCTGGCTAGTGAATGAGTAAAGCGTACTAAGTCTATACTTGAAATTATCAGAAAAACAGGATAAAGGGTTTTAAGAAGAAAGACATTTAAAAAATATATATTTTGCAAATCAATGGCACCCCGATACATTCAACTAAGAAAAATGCCGCGTAAGAAACAACAGTGAACAAAAGTAGATACAAGTCTCGCAATCCATGTGTTAAAAAAGTGATTTTCCTCATTTCCTCCTCCATAGTGTGTGTTTAGAGGACTTCAGCTTTTACCCCCCTCCCCTACCCTCGCCCCTCCTGGCCCCAAGTAAAGGAATTCCAATTCTTAGCCTTGATCTGTGTGTTACCGATTTACCACCTGGGACCCCAGTTCTTTGCGTGGACGCAGAGAAGATTTTAAGGTCCATGAAAATAAAAGTAGAGCACCATGGAGTTTACTGAAGAAACATTACAAATGAGCAGCGGGCCCGTGGAGACAACGGCCGGCTGCCTTAGCTCAGTGGGAAGCCAGAGAAAAGGGGGCCTCAGGGACAGGTTCAGGGTTAGCCCGGGACCAGCTGCAGCTGCTCCTCTGCTCTGGTTGCAAGCCTCACGGGGTCCCCTAGAGTTGGGGGGGTCCATGGCTGTGGGGGAAGGAGGGGAAACGGGACGGCATGGACGTGCTACTTGGAGGGAGAGCCTGCGGGAAAGGGCTGGGCTCCCACCTCCGGGGTTTAAAAGAGGGGTTTTCTGGGTGGAGCCTTTCATTTGCATCCAGGGATGATTGACAGAAACTGCCTTTCTTCTGGGCATGCCTTTACCCATAATGTAAAGGGGGGGAGGGTCAAACAAATGCAAATTTTATTCTAATTAGCCCAGGGCCCTTGGCAGGTGGCACTGGCACGGAGGCCAGGTCTTCCTCTGAGCGGGCGCCCAGAACCGGCTGCCCCCCTGGCAGGACCCGGGCCGGCCCGCCCCGCCACTCAGGCTGGACTGAAAGGAGAAACATGTCTCTTAGAGGGCGGGAGGGGAAGGGCCAGGAGAAGGGGGAATGGGGAAAAATTAGCCAAAGAATGTATATAATCCACGCCTCACCCCGGGGCCCAGACAGCAGTGTAGTAAAAGCCTGGAGGGGGAACAGGGGAGACATCGCTAATACTTTGCACAGTAAAGATAAATGTAAAACAAGACAGAGTAAAATGTCCTTCCCCCTTACAGCAGCCATAAAGGCAGATGTTATTGTGAATTTAAAACACAAAAACGGACCTAGCAAAAGTTATTTCTAGCAAGTCTTCTCTGAAAAGTAAAAGTTTTTCTCCAAAGTTAGAGAATTTAGACCGATTTCCTTACACTGTAATTTGCTGCACTAATATGTGCACTGGCTTTTCCGTTTTCTAAAATGTATACGTCCGCTTTTTTCCCCTAAAGCTAGAAGGGATGACTTCTTCATTCGGATCTACTATAGGCACTTAGAAGAAAAAAATCTGAATTTATTAAGCGATTATTTTGCTTTTGACATGTGTATTATTACTTTTTTACAACATCGTTAATAGCTACATTTATTTCATTGTAAGACTAAACAAAGCAATGCTTTAAAAGATCTTATTTGGATCACTTGCACGAATTAATAATATATAGAATTAACGGATGAACTTCCAGGACTGTTCATGTATTCTGAGTCTGTATTAGTCCTCTTGTCAGTGGTTAAGTTTAGGGTGTGCATTAACTGAATTTAAACCATGCATGCTAAATTCAAAGGAAGAGACATAAGTGAAATTCATTGGCAAAGCCGGGTAGGGGTGGGACCCCTGGAATCAGGAAAAAAGTAAAATGATAGACACATGCTTCTTTGTGGGTACAAGGTAATTAACAGTCAACAATCAACTCAGTAACAATGAGGGGATTTGTGGTCTTCCTGGAGCAGTGCCTGCGCAGGGACTGGAAAAAAAGGAAAATTACTTTGACATTTCAAGTTATGTTATTGTAGATGCAAAAAGACAATAGGCTCAGTGAAGGTAAAGACTGATCTTTGTCAGGGAAGATACTGGCCTAGGACAAGACTATCCACCATAACCTGCCTTTAGCCAAAAAGTTTTAATTCCATAGCTTCCTTTGGAGTTACTTTAGGTCACTGAGTTTGCCAGGCCGACACTCAAGCCTTCCCTGAGCTACACCACATAGAGTTCTTTTCTTTTTTTTTTTTTAATATATTTTATTGA
>PVJN01020121.1:0-36398 GCA_004026805.1 Lasiurus borealis | reverse complement strand
GCCCTGCTGCGTCTGCCTGGAAGCCGAGCGCCTGAGAGGCTGTCTCAACTCGGAAAAGATCTGCATCGTCCCCATCCTGGCCTGCCTGGTCAGCCTCTGCCTCTGCATCGCCGGCCTCAAGTGGGTCTTTGTGGACAAGATATTTGAGTACGACTCCCCCACTCACCTGGACCCCGGGGGGTTAGGCCAGGACCCTCTCATTTCTCTGGATGCCACCGCGGCCTCGGCGGTGTGGGTGGCGTCGGAGGCATACACCTCACCCGTCTCCAGGGCTCGGTCTGAGACGGAGGTTCAAGTGACCCTGCAAGTGGACAATGCCCTGGTGTCCTCTGAACCTTCCTCCGTGCCCACCCCGAAGAATCGTGTGTTTGCCTTTTCTTTCTGGCCGTCCTCCGCACCGTCCTTCCCTCCCCCTGCCACCCGGAACCCCGAGGTGAGAACACCCAAGTCGGCCACCCAGCCACAAACAACAGAAACTAATCTCCAAACTGCTCCTAAACTTTGTAAGTAGAGAGAGAGGACGCTGAATGAAGGCCAGGGGGTGGGCTCGAGGTCCTACAAGAGTGTTCTCTCCCTCCCGAGCATGCGGCTGTTCTCTTCTCTTCCTGCGCTCTAATTGCATGGTCCGGGCTAAGCCTGTCATGTGACTGGGATGCTTCGGGTGGCATTGGAAGAGAGGAGTAAAAAGATCTGGCAAACTGCTGGCAGGAAGCAGTGCTCTGAGAGCAACTCCTCCTAGCTGGATTGTTAAATCTGGGGGGGCGGGGGAGACCCACACTTCAGCATCTTCCAAGTCACGCTTGAATAGAACTTAAATCCAACTGATTCCTAACATCTTTGGAAATGAAAAGATCAGATCATCATTTATTCATGTCAGTGTAACTTCCCTCTAGCAGGGAGTATGATTTTATGTCTTTCTTTCCCCCGTGTCCTCTTCCCGTTACCTCTCCTCCTCTTTCAGTTCCCCTCTGCCTCTCAGCAACCCCCATCCCCATCCCTTCTTCCTTAACCACCTCTCCCCCACGCCTGTGTTTCAATCGCTTCTTCCCCATTCGGCTCCAGGTCTTTAGACCTTTACAGTGTCACCTCTCACTGCCATCGATGATTGGTGTCCTACCCAGATCATAGTTTCGGGTCCCCGGGACTTATTAGGAGTAGCCTTTTTCTATTCAAGACACAATTCAGTCCTGCGTGAGAGGATTTTCCCAGATGGCTCTTGTCTTCTGTAATCACATGTTTAAGCGAGCGTCCTTGGTGGTCATTACAAAGTACCAGGCCCGTGAGTAAGGTCCGTCGCTGGTTTCCAGGCATGCATGTGTCATTGGCTTGTCAGATTTGCAGCAGCCCCGCTTGCTAACCTGGGAGTGAGGGAGCCCACGCTTTCAAAACGATACAGAACACTGGCTCAGCGCAGTGCTCTCGCGTGGAAAGTTGACAAGGATGAAACCATGACTAGTCAGAATGTTGTAAACATCAATAGAAAAGGGGAGAGAGTTTCCTATTGCTTTGTAAAAAGGTTTCTAACTCATTTTTGTTTATCTCTTATCACTGTTTTCCATTGATGAATGCGTCCTTAGTAGAAAAGTGTAAAAAGATCAGAGAACTTGGTTCTTAGTAACGTCTGTGAAATCTCGTAAAGGTGAGTCGAGGATAAGGATGCAGTGATGAAATGCTCCTCCTTCTGTTTCCCTCTCGGTAGTAATAAAGAATACAGAACATCTCTTCCAGACATGATGGTCAGGATGAGGTAGAGCCCGTGTGTTAGGAGAAACACAGGAGAACTTGATTTCTGCTTGTGACTCCAGACTGTTTCATACACACCAGTCTCACTGGCAAAGGTTTAAAAGAGAGAGAGAGAGAGAGAGAGAGAGAGAGAGAGAGAGAGAGAGAGAGAGAGAGAGAGAGAGGCTTGTTTTTCAGGTGTAATTAGGGAAGAAGCCTCTTTCTGCAGACACTGCTTTGTATCTTTATCAAATCCCTGAAGCATCATTAAAGGTCTGACAGACATCACTGCATCCACCGCCTCTTCCCACCTGGCAAAGTGACCGGGAAATAATACCCAGATGAAATGACAGGCTATAAAAAGCAAGTACAGATCCTGCAAGGAGAAGCAAAAATTCACCGGGAGGACAAGGTTACTCCTTTGTCTTGAGCGTTTTGAACTTGTCTTGACTGAAAAGGGGGCTGAATAGGTTTGCTGGCCCAGGAAAGGCATAGGAAGCATTTGGAAAAACTTGTCGGCTAAATTCTGTAATTTTTTCATTGGAAGAAAACAAGCAAACACATAGAAACATCCAGCACATTTTCCTGACCTAGGACCTATCAAAAAAGTCTATGGTGACTTTGTGAGAAATGTGTAAGGCAATTTCTTCTGTTAAGCGTTTTAGTACATTATACATTCCATATAGTTTCTTTAAACATTTTTTTTTTTTTTTTGCAAGCCGGGGCATTGATTTTCTGGCATTTGCATTGAGTGGAAAAGATTTAATGCTGCCTAAAAGCATCACGGTGACCAGTGCTGGCCCGATGCACAGCTGCAGCCTTCGGAAGTGCATTGGAAATAAGCCTAGAAACGCGGGCTGGGAAGTAGTTTTCTCCTGGAAAGTTAGCAGTGGACAGTTGGTGAACACTGTACAGCGTATAGGGTTTTCTGTGTGAAAAACTCTGTGTTAATTTTATTTTTTAGTGGTGCCTAAAGACACATTATTAATATCTCAAAAATGGTGAGTCTTTTTTGTTAAAGGTGGGTCCTTGGAGCTTTGTTTGCAGACAATCAGAAGTGGTCGTGTTTGTTGTTTAAAAAAGCGTGTAACCATCAACTAAAGGGCAGCGAAGGGGAAAAAAAAGGCTTGGAACTGAATGTTGTCCTTTTGTAATCTCTCTCATTTTTTTTTTTTCCCTCTAAGAAATTATTGCTTAGTCACAGAAAGAACTGGAGCTTCCATTTCATCATGCATGCTTTTGACATGAACTAAGCACCATCATGTATATTTTAAAATGGCATTATCGTATCCGAAATACGCTCTTCGTTGGTTTCAGGAGTTTCTCCCTCTTCTATCTGTCTCAGCATATTCAGCACATTATGCTCAGAGCTGTAACCTTCAAGGTCATAGTCTGTTGAGAGCTAATTGATTCTTCTTTATCCTGGAGCCTGAGAAAGGGGAGAGACAATCCTAGTAATTGTGTTATTTCCCAAACCAATTTACCCATTAGTATTAGGGTTTTATTCTAGAAACACTAGAATTACTCCCTTCCTCCCTGATTTCTTTAAAATAAAAACATCCTTAGTCTTCATTTTAATAAAGGACAAATTAGCATTTTAAGTTGCCTATAGATATAGTGGCTATGCCAGCTTTCCTAAAATGGATATTTCTTTCATAAGGTGAATATAATTTCAAGTTTTCACCATATTAATCTATGCATACATATATATCTTAAGGATTCTAATATAGGGTTGGAAAATACATGTAATTCTATATATTTCTCTGTGTGATTAGTGGTTTTTCACTGCCACACTCATTATATCACCATGATAAGTTAATTTCTTTTTATTTTTAAGCAAGTCACATAACAAATGAACCATTCATTTGTAGAATTATTTTGCCTGGGCTTTAAATTTTTCCCTATCCTCTGTTTGTCTGGAAAGAACTGATTGGAAGATTGAAAACTTAAGATTATTATAAAAAGAGCTGATTGATTAAATTGCAACCAGGAAACTCTGGTCCTGAAAGAAAATGTATTTCTGCTTGGGACAGCCTGCTTGACAACAGACTCTTGGATACAAGAATGTATTGGTATTTTCATCTTAGGCCAAATTTGTTTTGCTTTGTCTTAAATCTTTGTATTGGGTTACATGGCAAACCACTGTGACCTCAGTGACAATATGAATCATTACTGTTTGCAAAGCTCAATCTGATTCATTCAATTTAATCAAAGGATTTCTTCCCTTCGATTTAAAATGGTCTTCATTTTTAGTTCAATAGATTCTTCTAGATCCTTGCAACTGTTCTTGTTGGTATTTCACAATGGTGTTCTCAAACAATTTTTCTCCACTTTGACCATACTTATTTTAAACCCCAGGACATTAAAAACTAGAAGAAATGGAAAGATCCTCTATTGGACACAAATTATTTTATAAATTTCCTGAGGAGGCAATTCCAGACTCTGAAAGAGTTCGTGAAATTCTTTTGCTGGAATTCACAAACTCTGAAAGGTTTGGTGACATCCAAAGAGTAGAGAGCAGATTAGTGACCTATCTCCTATCCTCTCTTCCCTGTTATGGAGAGTTAGACCTAGAGACTCACTCTGGTATCTCATCTACAGTTAGGGAAGCACATAAAGTGGGACCACTGGTCAAGCATGTATAGTCCTTAATATTAAAATTGAATGTTCTTTTCGCCTCTTGTTTTGGGCTCATACAATTTTCAGTAGAGGTGGTCTTTTTTTGCTTTTAATTTGACCAGCCCTACAGTGTTCAGCTTGCGTTTGAAACCATCTTGGGTTGTCTAGGATCAGCTCTTTCCTGCCATGTAGCAGATGGCCAAGTGGCTCACCTCCTTCTGCACATCCCACTTTGTTTAGAACCTTCCCCCCCACCTCATCTACCTTCCCACCCTCTCAATTTTATCTTAAACATCTCTTATTTTTCTAATTAGGTCATTTTGGCTTTGTGTATCCATATGTCATTGTATTCTAAGGTATCAAAGCATTTCACCTATCTTTCTCTTAGATAACTGTATTGCCTTTTAATACCGAAGAGTATTGCAAAGATACATACAAAAAAAAAATGTCTCCAGCCATTGAACAGTGTACTAATTTGTTAATGGTACAATAAATTCAAACTTTTGTTCCTCTTCTCTCTCTCTGTTCTTTTTCTCAGTATGCTTCATGCCAGTTTCTCTGCTGACTCCTTTACATGTTTGTGCAAATCAGCATTTCTGCATTCCCAGAAAAGCATTATGCCCCAAATCACATGTCTTTGTTCATTCTTGCTTAACTTTCTCTTTTAATAACAACTCATAGTATCATTTTAAAGCATGGAGGAAGAAATAATTTGTAAATTGAGAAACAGAATCATAAAAAGTTATAACTTATCTAAAAAGGTAGACGCCCCTAAGGATTCAGAATATAGCTCTTGTCCACTGAATCTATGGGTATTTCTATTAAACTATAAATTACACGATGCCTACTTTATGCTCATGTTCCATTTTTTTCCATGTTAATGATTCTTTTCTATTCTTTCCTTTTTTTCTTCACCCAATGAGTATATATTTATTACCTTCTATGCACCAAACATAGTTCAAGATTGGTTATATGGCAATGAAAAACAGTAACAGTCCTTGTCCTCAGAGAGCTTATGTTCTAATGGATTTTAAGAATTTAGTTGCTGCTGAAACCAGTTTGGCTTAGTGGATAAAGTGTTGGTCTGTGAACTGAAGGGTCCCAGGTTTGATTCTGGTCAAGGGCATGTATCTTGGTTGTGGGCACATCCCAGTCAGGGCTGTGCAGGAAGCAGCTGATCGATGTTTCTCTCTCATCAATGTTTCTAACTCTCTATCCCTCTTCCTTCCTCTCTGTAAAAAATCAATAAAATAAAAATGATTTAGTTGCACAATTCAACTTGAATTAATTTTTTAATTGCTAGTCATATACTCTCTGAATTCAGCATTTCTTCTCCTTACTTTCATTTTATTCATATTTTGACCGCCACTAGAAGCAGAATATACTGTTTCCCTCCTAGTATGTTCCGCTTCTAGTATTATTGAATACTGAAGACTTGCCAGCAATGTCCGACATCTTAAAGTGACCCAAGTCCTAACTCTGCTCCCAACGAATTGGGTAACTTTGGGTGATTCATGTTTGGACTCTGTGGCAATGTTTAAACAAACCATTGGAGTGGGTGGAACAGCAATATCTGTCTGGTTCTTTAAGAACACTTTCTTAAGTGGAAATAGGTACATAATTCCATTAGAATGTAAAAAATATTCTATAATGATTTCTAAGATTCTAGAAAGCCAACACTGATAAATATTTTTGTTTTCATCTTTCTGTCATATTCTCTATTTATTCTTTTAGCTTGCAGAACAAGAATATTAAAATACCCCCAAGGAATTTTTAGTTACACTGTCCAGAGAAAGTCTTAATTCTGCCATTAAGTTACTTAATTCTCAATAAAGACTTGGGTTCTTATATTATTCATATAAGAAGTGATTGGATAGAAATGAAGTTATTCCTCATCATGGGGATAACAAAAAGGAATTCATATAGTTTAGATGTAGTGCTTGGGAACACTTGGTCTGGAAAGATCATGTAATCTTCTTGATCTGAATGAAAATTATGTTCATCTAACTCTTCTCATTGTTTCAAACTAGAATTTCCAGACTACAAAAGACAGGCATTAAGCTGTTTTCAGCACTTCACAAAACCATGGAAATAATAATTTACATAGAATAATTAAACATAGAAATTATTTTAATTTTGTAAAAATACATATAATATATATACAAACCATCCTAAATAAAAGGGAAATGATAATTAGTAAATAAAATTGGGTAAATAGCCAGGCCAGCATGGCTCAGTGGTTGAGTGTTGACCTATGAACCAGGAGGACACAGTTCGATTACCAGTTAGGGCACATGCCTGGATTCAGGGCTCAATCCACAGTATGGAGCGTGCAGGAGGCAGCCAATCAATGATTCTCTCTCATCATTGATATTTCCCTCTCCCTCTCCCTTTCTCTCTGAAATCAATAAGAATATATATTTTTTAATTTGGTAAATAAAATTATTTAAAGTATATAGGAAAAGCTTGTTTATCAATAAGTTTAAAAACAAAACTTTAACCCATGTCTAATTGTTAGAAACTTTTAAAAAGTAAAAGAAAAAGAATATTATATAAGTAGAGAATAATTGTACCTCAAATATATACTGGAGATTCTGTTACAAATAAGTGGAAATATTATTGGTCACAGTTTTACAATAAGAAAAAAAAGCCATCCTATTCTGGATATTGACACTTAAAGGGGCTTTGATATTTTTGTTGCGCGTCTTATGGCTTTCCTTGCATAGAGATGTAATTTGTTAGAGCTTGTAAATCACAAACATTCAGAGTAATCAGCATAATTGCATTTATTTATTCTTTAGCATAGTAGTACTAGAAATGTGTGAAAACTTTTGTGCTTTGGTCATGTTGATGGTTACTAATTCAAAAATAATAAACTCTCTGAAGAGATTGAACTCTGAATCAACATTGGAGGGATGAGGCAGTCATTTCTGAGGGGAAAAATATTGGATAACAACAATCTACAACAAATTTTACCTGGGTATAGTCTTTCCTGACTGTGCGGTAGAAATAAGCTGCTAGACCTAATAAAACTTCATGAAATACTAGTGGCCCTGTGCACAAATCCGTGTGCCAGTAGCTCTAGGCTGCCCTCCAATAGCTCTCCACCCGCTGCCCTGCCCTCCTGTAGCTTTCCCCGCCCCCTTCCCCTTGTCCTCCTTATAGCTTGCTGTCCTGCCCCCTCCTGTAGCTCTCCACCACCTGCTGATAGCTCGCTGCCCCACCCTCCTGCTGGTCTGTGATCCAGTTGTTACTCGGTCGGTCGGTCGTTACCACTTTTATCGCATAACCACCATTTACATATTACCTCTTTATTATATAGGATAATAGGAATCATCCTAAGTTAAAGTACTTTTTATTTTTTATAAAAAAATACGGTATGACAAGATGAACCTTGCTATACTATAATGTTGAGTGATATGTACTTGAGTATTTGAATTGCCTTTCTTGGGGAGCTCTCATCCCAGTGAAGGGGGAAATTTATTAACTATTTTTGGCAAAAGTTAGTACAGAACTTAATACTCATGTAACCATCTAATAAACAGTATCCTCTATTAACTTATTTTCTTTAAAAAACTCATAATTTAAAATTAAAACAAGTATTCACACTTTTATACAGGGTGTCCCAAAAATGTATACACATTCTGAATAATTATTAATTATAATAGGTTAAATCTGAAAAGAAAGAACCATTGATTGAGCTGTTGGCTAAGTGTGTTATACATTTTTGGGGCACTCTGTATGCATTTTGAAGGAAGAAAATTGCAACACTGAAGACAATGATAGTTGCCCCTAGAAAGAAAAGGGACTTTATAGGCAAACAAATGTACTATAACTCTCAAGTCTTTTTTTAAAATTTAATATATTTTATTGATTCCCTACAGAGAGGACAGGAGAGGGATAGTTAAAAATATTGATGAGAGAGAGACATCTATTAGCCGCCTCCTGCACACCCCCTACTGGGGATGTGCCCGCAACCAAGGTACATGCCCTTGACCGGAATCAGTCCGCAGGCTGATGCTCTATCCACTGAGCCAAACCGGTTTCGGCAACTCTCAAGTCTTAACTTTGGTATCGATGTTGGTTGCAGGTACTGATATAATTTTATTTATACAGCTTTCCTCCCTTCTTCCTCCCTTTATTACTTTTTAACTTGCTGTCCCACAGTAACTTTTCTTCATCAGGCTGCCATTTCCTACCCCACCATTCACTTCTCCAGTGATGTCACAGCACGTTCCTCCTCGGTTCTGTTCTGTTCTGAAGCCAGTGTCCTGGAGCATCAGAGGGTATGGAGCAAATGGATGGCCCCAAACTGTAGTTTCTCACCGGTTGGGTTGGGGGAAGAGTGAGTGAGGCCTTAACCACAGACTTGACCACGATTAGCCTGATGTCATTCAGTCTTGCCTCTTCCTTTACTAAGTAACAGGAAGTATTTGTCTTATGAAGCATGTTTGTGCCATGCAATAAAAGCTCCATAAATAAATGGAATTATCTAAGGACAGTGGGATTGAACTCTTGTTAGCATTTGTTGTAATCCCTTGGTGGAGCTTCCTGGGTCATAATTGCTTACTCTTCTGGGAGCGAAAGGGATCAGTATCCATTGATTGTTACATGATGCTAAGTATTGCCTACGAAGCAAATCTTAAGAATGATCAGTGGCAGCACTCAGTGTGGCAATGCCAATTACTCTTTAATCCTTAAAAACAAGATGGACTTTTACAAATTTTTTCCATCCCACAACTCATGATTTTTCAAAAACTTGGGGGGGGGGGAGACAATGTCATGTGATCTGGGAAGACTTTGGTTTACATAGAAAATGAAAACATTGCACAAAATAATCACTTTAGTCTTTTCTATCTTTCTACTTCAGTGACAACAGGGAGATATTTAAAGTAACCCCTGCCCAGAAGTTCAGTTTCGTATTTCTGTGATTTTTAGCTGATCTCCACTGGGGAAGCTGAGGTACACATAGCCAATAGCCTTTATATATATGCACCACCTATTCAGAAAACTATACATAAAAATCTTGGTATCAGTATAGTAAATCCTTGGCTTCTCAAAATCCTTGGAAAATTAATTGTTCTAGGTTGCTGAGTATTCTAAGTCAGTGATCATTTGTCACCTTGAAACTCTAATTTTGTTCATCTTTTTTATTGAATTCTTGTAATAATCAGTTCTTCTTGCTAAATGGGACTTACTGAAAATAGAATCTTCATAATGCTGACGATTTTGATATCTTAAGGACATAGTGGATTATAATTTTATTGAATACTGTGATCTCATTAGGACATATTACATTATTAGAAATTCTAACCCCAGACCCATATATATTTTAAACATATGCTGGGTTATTGCATAATCACAATTAGATTTTCAGAACTTTAAGACATCATAGAGATCATTTAAACCAAATATTTTCTTTTAGCCTAGAGAAACAGGCTCAAAGATGATAATTTTTTTTTGCCAGAGTTCACATAGAACCAGATAATATTTATGATATATTTAAGTATTACCTGCTTTCAGCTATTGTTACTTTGCAAGCAGTATATATTAATTAAACTGTTTTTACCCTCCTTTTAATTTACAGTTCTTATATCCAATGGGGTTTGTAAATCAAGTTTTAAGTAGGTTAAACATTTATATAAAAGATAAAGTGTCTCTCAGAAAATGCCCAAGTTTTGGTGATATACATTTTGCTTATCAAACCTGATTCTTTCTGTGTTTTGGATCAGCAAAATTAAGGATGAGATGTGAATGAAGATGAAGAGTAAGAATAACTACTTTGTTCTCTTCGTGCTTAGATTTAGAGGGCCTGAGTCTATAGTTTCCAGATGTTTTAATTCCTCATTGTTACTTCTTACATGTAGAATGGGTATAGTAAATATTTAGACTTGATCTAAGTACCTAAAGGACATTATTTTTTGAACATATGAACTCTACAAAATTAGTCAATGTGCCTTATTGAATCTGTTGAAAATTGATTTGGAGAATCTTATGATTCACAAAATAGAAATTATTTTTATTTTATTTCTGGAGTATACCTTAATTCCTTACTCTGTCATAAAATGAAATGCAGGTCCACAGGTTGACAATGAATTTCTTGTTGAAGAACAGCTGTAAAAACTTTGATTCCATAATGTTAGCATTTTTGCAAAGTAGAAATTGGCTCCTTATCCAGACGTAGTCCATAAATTAACTTGTTGATTGGTGCTGTCCTTGATGAGATAGCAGTGATTATGAAATATCTAAATTTTATTAAGTAGGATCACAGCAGAACCATTAACATTTTAAAGATTTAGGAGCTTGTATAGATAAGCTGGTCAAAATATTTTTCTTTACTCCTGAGGAAACCAAGATATAAAAATGTGAAATGATTAGGCCTTACATATTTTCATAGTTAGTAGGAAACAGAGACTAGTCTGAAAAATGCAGATAGTGTACCTTTTTCAGTATCCCGTGCTACCTTACATTCAATAATTGTTAGAGCTGGAAGAACTTCATTTATCCCAACTTTCTATATTCTTTATTGAGTGCCTGTTCAGTACGCTTTGTTCCAGGAGTTTATCTCTAAAAGAAGAAAACAAAGAAAGGATAATATGTAAGGAAGTAATGAACTATTTTAGAAAGTGTTAAGTTGTATAGGGAAAATAGCCAGTATAGGCTGGTCAAGGTGCTGAGGGAGAAGCACGGTGATTTTAAATAGAATGATCAGCATAGGCTGCATCCAGAAGGGAACAGTTAATGGAAGACTTGAAAGATGGTGCTTAGTTTAGTTCAGTTTAGGTGATGAAGAAAACAAGGTGGCCATTGAAAGATTACATGTGGAATTCTGATGGATGTAGGTATTTCAGGTTAAAGGAAAGGCAATACTATGGCCAAAAGTAAAACAGGCATGTTAGGCACAAAGTGGGTAGACCACTTTGATTGGCATGAAGGAATATGTTGAAAGCATGCTTTTATTAGGGATGTATTGGTTGTTCAATGTTTTACATGTGTTACTCAAACTTTAAACACACACATAAAAAACATGAGCTGGCACTATTATTGTCTTTTCTTTGGAAGAAATTGATGGAGCAGAAGAAACTTGATGATTCAGACATTGAAATAAGAATGATGATGATGATGATAATCAAAATCTAATGGTGCAAGAGAGTGGGAAGAAGCCCATAAGTAAAAAGAGAGACTATGAAAAAGAATTCCGCAGGACTAATTGAATGTAGGAAAGGAAGGAAATGATTTTGCACACATTAGTAATTTAATGTATTTCCGAATGACAAGAACATGCATTTATTTAATGTGTATTTTTTGTGTCCTACTAAGTCTATATATACTTTGTAATGTACAGTCAGTAAATTTATCACAGGAAGTGACTCATGTTCCAATTTCCAGAAAGCAGTCATTAGTTTTTCCTGATGGACCCTCTTAATTAAATAATATTAATTGTTCTTCCCCTGGTATAAAAATTAAAATGGATAGGATACCGAATTAAGGGAATTTTTAATTTACTTTTTATTCACATTATTCATTGTTGCTGATGAGTCAAAGTCCTTTGCTGGTATATATCTTCTTAAATAAGTAGCAGTAACTTATGTAGAGAGATTCATTTTGATATGGCAATTACTTACAGAATTACATATTGAATTTTAGTTCATTCTAGTACACAATCTGTGTGTAGTATATAGAGCATACTACTTAGCTTTTTTGAAATCTTTGATGTTAGTGATGCTATGTTTGAATTCTCATCTTGTGATTATACAATTATTACCAAAAACAAGTAGAAAATACTATTTTTACAAAATCACTGTTAGTTTTTTTTATGAAGCCTTCAAACAAAGCTATATATTTATTAAATTCATCAAGTTAGTTCATTCAGTTGATTCAAAATAAGAACTCTGAAGTACCACAGTTGATACAAGATTTTGGCAGACTATTAATAATAACATTCTCAATTTGTGGCTCTCTCATCCATGTAATTTTAGTGATATATGTGCTGTGTCCTCGGGAAATGAATATTTTAGAATTAAAGAGGTAATCAATATGTTGTTATATGTGGTACTTTTACACCGTTTTTCAAAGCTGGTAAATGGAAACAGGCAATATAGTTTATGCTCACACTGTTCGCAAACAAACCTTTGATACTGCTGCTGGATCAACTTTAGCATGGTTGCAGGTATAATGGTTAATTATACTTGCACACAGAAGCAATATTTTCACATTTTTCAAGGGAAAAAATGAGAGCCTGGTTTCCTGTCCGTATTGTATCACTTCCACTTTGGCTTTGAACAAACTTATTGCAGGAGAAGCTCTGGAAATTTTAGGTGATTATTCCTCACTTTAGTTGTCATCTAGGGAGTAAAGATCAAAACAGTGGTATGTGCTTTTTTTCTATGAATTTAGTCAAATTTGTGAAAAATAGAACTTCATAGGGAAACATTCTGATAAATGTAACTTCCTTATCACACATTAAAACAGTCCCTGCTTCCAGTAGTACTGTGGATTTGTGAAGATGCAGTAAGGACTTGGCTACAGGATACTGTTAACTACAGTAAGAGAGAATTGTCTTATTTCTTCTTTCCTTAACCTGTTTGATCATTTATGAGATATTCTCTCATCTTTAACCATTAACGCCAACTGATGGACTTTGATGACCGACACATTAGACTATTTTAAACGGGTTATCAGTTCTGAAGTGCATTTGTCTCCAACTTTTTAATAAAAAGAGTCTCATGCTATGTTCCCACAGATGATGCTGATGCTGAGAAGGAAGTAGAGACAGCTATGCTGCCTCTTTAAAATGCAGGATCTTGGTTGAGGACCATATTCCCTTTCCTCCACTGTTTAATCCCTGGGAAGAGTCCCAGCCAGGATTTCCTGTGACGTTTTATTGTGCTTTGTGTTGTCAACAGAGTGTGTTCTCCATCTGAGCTCAAGGAAATAATCCAGTTTATATCTCTGATGGCTCTCAATCAGAAAACTGTGAGTGTAGGTGATGGAAGTGTCAGCGCTGTGTGGGCCTTCTTGGCATGTGCCAGCTGGGACTGAAATAGTGGACTGAGAGCTCTTATCAGAGAGACTCCTGGATCACTCAGCTGTAGCACCTGGCAGATTGGGACTGTTTTTTGCTTTATCCATGCCAGAGACATGGTGAAATCCCAGATCGTATTGTGGCATAGCCATTATACCAAGCATTATTCTCATATATTGTCTATTTTTTAATTTCTTGAGCAAAACATTAGTTTTCTGTTTGATTTCTATACTGTAAGGTCCCTGTTGTTTTGAGGAAATAGTGGGTATCTGCTTCTCTGATGCTAATAAACATACTTCTTTCATTTAAAAGTAGAACAAGGAGTGGCACCCAGCCAGTGGTTGAGTGTCAACCCATGAACTGAGAGCCTCTCAGTTCAATTTCCAGTCGGGGCTCATGCCTGGGTTGCAGGCTTGATCTCCAGAAGGGGCTGTGCAGGAGGCAGCTGATTGATGTTTCTATCTCTCTCTTCTTCTCCCTGCTTCTTTCTATAAAGTCAATTAAAAAATAAATAAAATGAGGGGAACGTGTTGGTATTAGTCGCCCTTATTGTTATCATCAGTATGGATCCAACTTCGCCAGCAACACTAATGTTCTCTCTTTTTTCTCTTTTATTTAATAACATCCATCTATGGGTTATGTAGAGTAGAATTATTTCCTTAATATTCCTTGATAAAGAATATTATATAAATATACTGATGAGGAAATAAAGTATCAAAGGCAGAATGTACTGCTGGTATATTCAGAAACCCAAGCGAGGTTTTGACAACTGAATCCTTTCTGGAAAATGACTTGAGCCTCAAGATATTCCTGCTGTCATACTGCTTAATTTACATTGTTCTAGACCAGTGGTTCTCAACCTTTCTAATGCCGCAACCTTTTAATACAGTTCCTCATGTTGTGGTGACCCCCAACCATAAAATTATTTTTGTTCTATTTCATAACTGTAATTTTGCAACTGTTATGAATCGTATCTGTGTTTTCCAATCGTCTTAGGTGACCCCTATTAAAGTGTTGTTCGACTCCCAAAGGGGTCCTGACCCACAGGTTGAGAACCATTCTAGACATCCATTATCCATTTCTCATTCATGATGAGGATGAGATTGATAAAGAAACAACATAAAATTATAGGGAGAAAAGGCAGAAAAGATAAGATATGGCATGTAAGCCACATGCTGCCTTTACCAGTTGGGTTGATTTGGACTCATTCTTAATATCTCAGAGGTGGTATGTCTCTTTGACAAACATCTTTTTGTCTTTTCTTCTCACTGAGATCTACTTCTATCCTCCTCTCACCCTCAGTCCCTCACCCCACCCCCTCTGCCCAAAAGGAAATAACAAAAGATTTCTATAGCTCAGCAAATTCTATATTCTATAAATGTAGACCACCTTTTATGTAGACCTTAGAAAAAGAAAATAACCAAGAACGCTGGAAGCCACATTTGTTTTGAATTGTTCTGGGTGTTTAAAACCCAGCGGCTGTGTCCAACAAGGAGTAGATCAGATGAGTCAAAGTCAGATTAGAGTTTGGCATTTGGAGTTAAGCAGCTTTTCTCTGCTGGGTACTAGCATTTGAGTTCATACAATAGTTTCTAATGGGTGACTTTAAACACTGTGGTTCACCTGAAATTTGGCTTAAGAATATTTTATTACTTGGGAGAAATGATTAAAGTTGGTCGTATTGGGTCAGGGCTTTCCAGATCTGTGCTTTTTGCCTGCTGGCCTGTGCTAAAATAGTGAAATGTGATTTTCTCAGCCAGGTTGAAACCGAAGCCTGCCATTGAGAAACACTGTTTATTGTTTTTATTATTCTTATGTTCATGAGAGAGGGTTGGAAAAGTAAAATTGCAAAAGAAAGAAAACAGCATATAACGCAGTCCTATGTCCGTAACTTCCATCCCAGGGTATTCTGTGAAAATATTACCAACATTGTATTTAGATATATTCAATTTTGTAACTTTTAAAAATTTAGTATTATATTATGAGCATTTTTATGTCAAAATTTTAAACACCTGAACTCTTTATATTGACTTATTATGGGACCGAGTATCCCTGTGAATTTGGAAGGATTTCCTTTCCTATGAAAGCAGGTTGGAAGCGCCTTCCTGTCGGCCTTGCTATACTAATCATGCCACAGCACTCCAGCACAGACTTGACCGGCTTTGGCCATGTGATCAAGTGCAGGTGTATTTAGGATTTAAGGAATGGGGTTTGAGCTGAAACTGGTTTGGCTCAGTGGATAGGGTGTTGGCCTGTGGACTGAAAGGTTCCAGGTTCGATTCCGGTCAAGGGCATGTGTCCTGGTTGCAGGCACATCCCCAGTAGCGGGCGTGCAGGAAGCGGCTGATCGATGTCTGTCTCATCAATGTTTCTAACTCTCTGTCCCTCTCCTTTCCTCTCTGTAAAAAATCAATAAAATATATTAAAATAAGAAAAGGAAGTAGGGTTTGAGATTGAACTGTGTTCCAGTTTGAGGGCCAAGAAGAAAGGAAGCATTTGAAGCTGTATATTTATTCAATTTTGAGCCAACAAAAGTGCTTCTAAATACAACCCAGAAGTTCCCTTTCTCTTCTTGAGTGAGGTACGCGGGCTTCCCCTCCCCACTATATGCTCCTCAGAGAAGGGCTAGTAAGGATCTTTCTGAATTATTTTATTCGTATCCACCACCCTGCCTCCACGTCCTATCCCTCCCACCAAACTTTAGCATCTCTAAAAACAGGAAACATATCCAAGTATTTAAAGTTGTAAGTGGTATGCTCACAGAAAGTGAAAAAAAAAATCATTGAATTTCATAAAATTATATATGGGTAGCATCTTAAAAATATTGAAGCACTCTGTTACTCAGAGAGCATTTGCTGAGGGAGGGAACCCTGACCAAAGCTGTTTTACCCCAGAGAGGAGCGGCCCAGAGAGGTTTGTGGTTTGCTTACAATCGTATATCCCTTTACAATGAGAGGAGGGCAGCGCATGGAAATAATCCCGGGCTTTCTGTGGTTGTCCCAAGAGCTGGGGCCGTTATGGGAGACTTACAATAACAATAGACTTAAAAAGCTTTTGTATGTAATTATTACTCCTCTCATGAACATTGTATGCATTTATTTTTATGCTACTTTGTTCTTCAGTTAAAAAAACACACACAAAATACTCATCCTTGAATGGTCCAGTTTAACTTCTTGGAGGAGAGGATGTTGGAAGAGAGCTCAGGTCACGAAGGCCAGGGATTCATTTGCATTCCTTACCTCTTCCTTTGTTCATCCTCATCGTATTAAAGTGGATTCTGTTTTAGGGTTCCTTCTGCCTTTGAGCAGGACTGACCTGAGGGGCCTTCTCAGGAAATTCGGAGGCTGATTTGATTAGGGATGTCTTTATTCCAGGCATCTTCCATCAGAGAGCCTTTGTACAAATGAGTGGAGTGGATGGCTTTAGGTCAACACTATAGGGCAGTGGTCGGCAAACTGCGGCTCTCGAGCCACATGCGGCTCTTTGGCCCCTTGAGTGTGGATCTTCCACAAAAGACCATGGCCGGGGCAAGTCTATTTTGAGTTTTTAAGTTTAAAAAATTTGGCTCTCAAAAGAAATTTCAATTGTTGTACTGGGGATATTTGGCTCTTTTGACTAATGAGTTTGCCGATCACTGCTATAGGGGAACTATTCCCTTAATCAATTACAAAGCTCCAATAGAATATATGGAATATAGTCATCTTCAGAATCAGCATGTTGCTTTTCATCTTAAAATGCTTTTAAAAATATTAAACAGTATACACACAACTATATACACATTTCCAATTTCTTGGTTTTTTTTTCTTGTTTTGATTAAATATAAAGAAAATCCTAAAGCAAGAACGTATATACTGTCAGAATATTATGGATTCCTAAAGAATAATTGTATTAAGATGGACTCCCTGAAATCTTTCTACAAATAAATTCGAAGAGCTTTTATTTAAATAACTATTTGGTTAGTTAATTGAATAAAGAGCAAGTTGATGTGATATAAACATAGTACTTATGAGATTAGAAAGTCATCATATACACCTGAACTGGAAAAAAAAATGGTTTCCACATTATTTTTCCAAATTCCCTTTTGGTACCAAATTGTACTTAGTAGAGGTGCCTTGTCATGTCTGTATCTTAATTTTCTAAAGACCTCCTCTTAGGAGGTCTTTTTCTGACCCTATTTCAATATCTCATTTTCATCTTCTCCTTCTTAAAATTGTCAATCATTTTTTTATATTTTTCTCATCATTCTGCTAGACCTCCTGTATTCTCTCATTTTGAGAATATCCTACGTGAAAAATATTAGAGGCAAATTCCAGTTTAAGCAATCAGTCCACATTTATCTTACTGTTTATAACAGCTATACTTTGTAAAGAAATCTGAATGTCCATCATTTATTGGTTAAATAAGTTGTGGTATATTATAGAATGGAATTCACATATATCAGGTATATAATTGATTATACAGTGCATTTTTTATTTTAAAAAGTTCTTTTTCATTTACAGAGTATCTTTTATCATGATAAATAGTACTATATTGACCTTTATAGTATCAGTCTTCTGTTATATTCCTTAAAATAATAAACAAAACAATAACAGCTATGATTACAATATAATCATTCTACTAGTAAACAGAACTTGCAAAGCACCAGAGTATTTCTGGTACCCTTCTCTCCCCTCTTTCATAGGTTGTGGACAGAAATACCTCTTTTTTTTCTCTTTATAATTAGCCATAAATAATAAAGCAATTATTTGTTTTATAGAACAAGAAGGTGAAAAAGTATTCTCACTGAACTTAGAAGTTAAGGTTCAGTTGTGTTTAAGAATAGGCACCCAGTGTGACCACAGTATATATATGGGTACCCATATAATTAATACAAAAACCAAAAACGTATCTTATAAATAGTTTAGTGTCAGGCAGACCACAAAGTGAGTTATCTTAAGGCAGCCAGCTGATCCCAGCACCTGAACTGGGACCACTGTCTAGGCTGTGTGATTTGATCGTATATCATACCCTGTAAAGTAAAATTGCTTTCATAAAGTTTTCAATTAATTTAATTATAATAATACTAGAGGCCTGGTGCATGAAATTCGTTGGGGGGTGGGTGTTCCTCAGCCCAGCCTCACCCTCTCCAATCTAGGACCCCTCAAGGGATGTCCAACTGCCCATTTAGGCCCAATCCCTAAATGGGAAGTCGGACATCCTTTCGTAATCCAGGACTGCTGGTTCCCAAATGCTCGCCTCCCTGCTTTCCTGATTGCCCCTAACTGCTTCTGCCTGCCAGCCTGATCACCCGCTAACTACTTCCCTGCCAGCCTATTTCGCCTAACTGTCCTCCCTGCAGGCCTGGTCACTCCTAACTACCCTTCCCTGCAGGCCTGGTCTCCCCCAACTGCTCATCCCTGCAGGCCTGGGTCCCCTCTAACTGCCCTTCCCTGCAGGCTTGATTACCTCCAACTGCCCTCCCTTGAAGGCTTGGTCATCCAATTTCCCCCCCCCTGATGGCCTGGTCACCCATAACTGCCCTCCCTTGCAGGCCATCTTGTGTCTACATGGGAGCAGGATCTTTGACCATATGGGGACAGCCATCTTGTGTGTTGGAGTGATGGTCAATCTGCATGTTACTCTTTTATTAGATAGGATAGACGCATGAGTGGGAGCCAGCTGGTTTGCCCTGAAGGGTGTCCTGGATCAGGGTAGGTGTTCCCTTGGGGTGTTGGGTGGCCTGGGCAAAGGGCCTGTGGTGGTTTGCAGGCCAGCCACTCCCCCCTGGTGACCCAAGTGGAGGCCCTGGTATCTGGAATTTACTTATCTTCTACAATTGAAACTTTGTAGCCTGGAGTGGAGTCAAACCTCCTGCTTGTTCTGTGGTGACAGCCATTTCTGTTGGGATTTATTTATCTTCTATAATTGAAACTTTGTAGCCTTAATCAGAGGCCAAGGCAGGCCAGGGAAGGTGGAAAGCTTGGCTTCCTCCATCACGGGGGAAACCTAAGCCCCCCTCCTGTTCTCTCCATGTCGCAGCCATCTTGGTTGGGTTAATTTGCATATCCACTCCTGATTGGCTGGTGGGCATGGCTGGGGGTGTAACAGAGTGATGGTTAATTTGCATATTACTCTTTTATTAGATAGGATAGGTGGCACTGTTGTGAGAGGGAGATAGTGAGTTTATTTACTGGTTCATCAGGAGAGACATCTCTAAGTACAGCTATAATAGAATCGGAAGCCTTGTAGATTATCTATAGTTGAATAGGTTAAACAATATTTGTGTAATGAATGACAGTACATAACCAGTAATTAAAAAATGGTTATGTTGTGCAAATCACTGTCATCTACTCTTACATTTCTAGCATTTCCTTTTGAAAGGTTAGAAGACTAAAATAGCAAGTTGTAATCTTAAATGATAGGAAAACAATGAGGCTCACTTATTGCCACAGTTTATTTGTGACTGTCTACACTGTGGCAATCTATTTAAGTATTAGCATTTTTTTGTCACTTATAGATTGAAATATACTTTCTTTGTGAGGGTGAAATGAGGTGATGTATATGAATAAGATTTTATAAACTTAAACAATGGCTGACACTTAATCAATATTACCTATGGTTTCATTACATACGCATATATTGAGGTCTCAGCTCGTGCCACGTGCCTGAACAATGTCAGCCTCAGTCCCTGTGATGTGGCATTGCCAGGAAGAACAACAGCAGTGGACATTTAACTTTGTTCCAGCTTTTTGGCTCCCCATGTCTTTCACTTACCACTTAAGAGAAACAGAATGTAAATATGAAATCTAGGTCTCTGTTGATGTCAGTCTATCTGAGTGGAGATAGTCAAGTCAGTTACGATTAATTATTTTAATGAAACAGGTTTCCTTGAATCTTCTATAAGTTCTGCAAAATATAGAGACTTGGTGTTACTTATACTCTCACCATCTACACAGTGCTTTGCAAGTGCTAGGTCTTCAGGAAATAAATTTTTCATCAATGGCTTTTGTGTTAACCTGAAGAATGTGAAGGGAGACTAAGTCATATCTGAAATACGTGACAATCCTTAAGTTTGTAGTTCATTGGTCGTATCATCTTCTCAAAGGTTAATAATTTTGCATTGTATTAGCAAACTCTTATCCTGACTCTTCCCCTAATACTGTCTAGCCTCTTTTTGTTATGTACTCAAATTAGATAATTTGATCAATGTGTATAATCTAGCCATCTCTCTGTAGCATGAATATTATAAATAACTATTAAAATAAGTTATGAGTCCTTCAGAGTCTTAATATATTATAAGAACTCTGTTCAATCATTTATATTCTGTGGAATTTCTTCCAGATACTTTAAAAGTACTTCTTCAAGCAGTTTCCACTTGCCTTGCAGTCCTAGAGACTGGGTAACTGAAAGCAGAATTTACCAGCTTCTCTCCTGAATCACCCTACCCTCTCACCCACCTCCACCACAGAGTAACTGTGAAATACATAGAGTAACACATGAAGTTAAACATAGATCTAACACTCATTAAAACGTGCTTCCTCCAAGGATAAACTATTTCCCTATGTTGATTATACCTAGTCACACCTGTCTGTAACAAAGAACTTTACACTTTGCTGTCTTCTGCTATGTCAACTTACCTTTTCAATTCATGTTATATTTACAAAAATCTTCTAAGTTAATGATCTTCTTCACATTGGCCACCCTATATTGTACACAAATACTACCCTGTCTCATATAGAGGTAAGCCATGCATATTAGTTAAATCAATTTTATAGTTTTAATTATACTGACATTTAAAAAAATCATGTGGAGCATAAATTCACATTTTATAACAGTGCATCATGGAAATCTCATTGCAGTATTTTTCAGCTAATGCTCTAAGTCACCTATCTAAAAGGGACTGCTTACAAGGGCAGAGGGCAGGCCATCACAGGGAATGCACCATGGGTCTCTGAAGCAGAGACAAAAAATAACTTAGTCTCGGAGTGCTGTTGGTATCAGATACTTTGGCTATTGGCCTATAGCCTAAATTAGGTAGATTTTATTTTTTACTGGTCTTGTTTGAAATAACTCCTCCAGACTTTCTCACTCTGAGTCCAATTAAAGGTTCTTTAAAGTGTTCATCCCTGGTATTATATGGAAGTCAGGTTTAATGAGTGCTCAGAAATACTCTCATTATATACAAGGCTTTTGAAATAGGTTCCTGTCTCAATCAATTGCTTAACCTTCTTCAAAGCAATTAACATGAGAACAAAGGAGATTAAATTAAACTTCTGAGCTTTGGTGAAATTAATTAATATCACTTCACCAGTGGAAACAAAAGTAAATAACCATTTTTATTAATTTATTTCAAAGAGATTATCACATGTGCAGCAAACAGACTCATGCAAAGCTAAACCCAGGCTGAATATGGTAAATTTTCAGTCTGTATTGCTGGAGATTTTTGCATAATTATAATTGCTCAACATTAAAATGTTTCAATTCATTGGCAAATTGAGCTGGGTAAAACTTGGCTATTGAATGCAGACAACTGCTTGAATAGGATGAGAATTGGAAAGTATTATTTTCAAAATGGCATAGAAAAGGAGAAGTAAATATACTGTTAGATAATAAGCTATCAGTTCCAGACAAATAAATGATTTACATTTTCATGTTTATTCTTATACAGAAAAGTTGAAATATCTTGTAGTATCAAGTTTTTAAAACTCCAGAGCTATAAATGCCAACAGTTTACATGCATTGATTAGAAGGTTAGCAAATTCTTAATAATATATAATACAGATTTATTTTCTAGTAATTCTAATGTTATAAATAAAATGTAACAATTGAAAATAGGTTGATACCCTCCTTTTTTGGCTTAGCTTGATAATTTTGTGTTTCTTAAAAGAATTAAGCATTTAACTCTCTCAAAAACACTATCACTTTAATTTTTACTCCAATATGCTGACAAACAGAATGGATTTCTCTCCCTTCCTGCCACTGCAGTATACTATATAAAGGATACCATAGTACTTTTGAGTTTAATTTGACTATTTGGGTACTTGTTGCCAAAATGATATAATATTTATTTATTATTTATTTATTTACTCACTTATTTACATGTCTTTTTTTTTTTTACTTTACTTTTATTGTTGACGCTATGACAGATGTCTCCACATTGTTCACCCTATATTATACACAAATAGTACCCTATCTCCTGTAGAGGTAAGCCCTCCCCATCTCGTACCTTTGCCCACTTCCACCCAGCCCCACCTTTCCCTCTGTCCATCACCACACCCTTTTCTGTGCCCATGGGTAATGCATACGTGCTCTTTGGCTAATATCTCACCTTCTCTAATCCAGTCTCTTCCCTACTCCCACCCCTCTAACAGCTACCAGTCTGTTTCATATGTCCAAGCCTCTTCCTATTTAGTTTGTCAGTTTACTTTATTCATTAGATTCCATATGTGACACCATATGGCATTTGCCTTTATCTGACTGGCTTGTTTCACTTAATATAATCTCCAGCTCCATCCAGGCTGTTGCTAAGAATAAGATTTTTCACGACCACATAGTATTCCGTTGTGTAAATGTATCACAGCTTTTTTATCCACTCATCTACTAATGAGCACTTAGGCTGTTTACAGATCTTGGTTATTATAAATAATGCTTCTATGAACATAGAATGCATATATTCTTTTGAGTTAGTGTTTCTTATGATATTCTCCTAGAAGTGGTATTGCTGGATCAATATCACTTTAAATTTTTATTTTTTTGAAGAAACCCTATGCTGTTTTCCACAATGACTGCACCAGTCTGCATCCACATCATCAGGGCACTAGGGTTCCCTTTTCTCCACATCCTCTCCAGCACTCGTTATTTGTTGATTGATTGATTGATGGTAGCCATTGGGACAGGTATGAGGTAGTATCTCCTTGTAGTTTTAATTCGCATCTCTCTTTAATGAGCATCTTTGCATAGGTCTATTGGCCATCTGTATGTCCCCTTTGGAGAAGTGTCTATTCAGGTCCCTTGCTCATTTTAAATTTAATTTCCCAGTGTTGAGTTGTATAAGTTCTTTATATATTTTAAAGATTAACCCCTACCCAATGTATCATTGGCAAATATGGGTTCTTTACGCATTTTGTTGATGATTTCTTTTGCTGTCAAATGGTTTTAGTTCAGTATGTAGTAATTACTGCCATGCAGGCCAGACTACTTCTCCGGTCTCACACACACACCTTCTTGCGCTTAAAATAATATGTACCATTATTCTTAAGTAAAAACATGCTCATTTTCATTAGAATGAAGGGAGTTTTTGCTAATGAATTTGTAAGTATGATTATTCCTGTGAGCCAAATATTCTAACTCCTAAAAGTTATTACTGTGCTTCTTTAATCTCCTAAAGATGAAAATAATGTCATATTTTGTTGGACAATGAGGATGTCATTTTGTAAATTAACCTGTGACATTTTTACCTTTTAGTTAATCATCCAGATTTACCTCTGATTACATTTAACTATGGATTAAAGTAATTGAAGTAAGAGTTGAATTGGGGATTGTGTCTAACATAATTGTCACATCCTTAGTAAAAGGTTATTGTTAATGTGTCTGATGATTGGTTGACTAGAAATTCTTTCCAGTTTCAATTTTTCACAATGAATGCACTGTGATTAGAATGATGAACTCACTTATTTAAGTTACATTAACCATTAACATAGACTTCGGATGACCAGTTTCCTATTAGCCCAGAACTGCAGGAGTTCCCAGCCAGGAGAGGGTGTCTTAAAACTGGACAGCAGGTTTGCTGGGCAAGCTGAACTTGTGGTGGTAAAACCGGGAAAGTCCCAGGCAAGTGGCATTAGTGGATTACCTTGCACAGCTTACTGTACACTGTAATTCAAGTTAGTACGGTTTAAGAGTCATCACCCAACTTGCCCTGTGAGCACATAATTCCTGTGAACGTGTAGAGTTAGCCACCGATGACTAAGGTAAAGATTTTGATTAATGAAGAAGTCAGATGGTGTAGATCCCCATGTTGATGTTAAGATGACAACAGTGGTAATTACAGTGGTAATTTATTGACTCATTAAAGGCCAGCGCACGAAATTTGTGTACAAGTAGGGTCCCTAGGCCTGGCTTGTGATCAGGGCCATCTTCCCAGGCAGTCAGCCCCTCCCCTAGCCACCAGCCACCCCCAGTTCTCCTTTAGCCATAGGGAGATCAGAGCCTACAGGGGGGGCGGTGGAGGGATTGAGAGGTTGGCCATTCCCACCCACTCACCAGCCCCGCCCTTCATCATCACTATTGGTTGCCCTCTGTGTGTGGGGTGACTGGTGGGGTGGGGGCCTTGGCCTGGCACCGCCCATGTCCACTACCACCCACCCCCAGTTCCCTGTTCTCCATTGTGAAATAGGGGCCTGCCAGCTGGAGGAAGGTCCCCAGAGGCTGGCCAGCAGGCCCTGATCCAGCCACCTCAAAGTAAACATGCATATGACTCCAGTTTATAGGACATGAAAACCAACAGTGGCACGTTTATTAAGGTCCACCATCTTGCAAATGTGATAGGGACCTTTAAAGACATCACAAAAATACATGCCAGAAATTAAATGTTTAATATTGTAAATCCTCAGTGCAAAAGGAGATGGAACATATAAATGTACACGGAGTAAATAGTACATTCTTTGAGTGCCTATATAGACAGGACTTGCTATGGGCAAATCCCAGGTGGAGTAGAAGAAGCACTCCAAGGTTCATAGGTGGAAAGTGTGTATTCAGTTTTTCACGTTTCAGGAAGATAGGTAATTTTAAGCAAAGAACACATGTCGGGTAGAGAGGATGATGAGGATGGAATCACAGTTAGGGCCTCACTGCAAAGTTCTTGAAAGGCTTGGTTGAAGAATCTGAACTTAGTTGGATAAGTATTGGAGACTGTGAGGATGTGTTTAAGCAGTGGAGATTGGAGTGTTTAGCCTATGAAGATTAACTGACGAGCTGTTGAAAAATTATATACTGGAGAATATCAATATAAATATAATTTCCCCAAAGGCAATGTTTAACCTAAAATTTGAAAAGTGTGCTTTAGTCTATCATGTAGAAGAATCATATATTTCATCTATCTGTCATTCAAATGGACAGTTTACTTTTCCTTTTTATATTCATGTGCTGGCAAATAGTTATTCTCCATTTACCATCTCTTTTCATGGAAAAAAACGCAGAACATTAACATCACAAGAACTTATTTTCTATCTTTTCAATAATTTATTTCCAAGCATCTATGGTTTCTTTCTAATCATCCCAAATAAAGAACTAAGATAGATACAGTCATGTGAACTGAATTCATAAGTCCCAGCCAGTGACTGGAAGCAGTCGATAATGCACCAGAATTAGCTTGAGTTCTTCTCTCCTCCATTTACCGCTTTTTGACCTGCAGTGTTGACATGGTAGAGGAAAGTTCAGGGTCGGGAGATATATGGCCAGATGGCTCTCCGGAAACAGTCAGCTGTGGGCAGATGCCCATGTTCATGAGTATCCTTTTTTTTTTTTTTTTTACCAATTCACAAGTGTGTTTCTCAAAATAGGGAACATCATACAAACCTATCATGCCAACATAACAAAAAGGTTTTTTAAAAATATATATTTTATTGATTTTTTGCAGAGAGGAAGGGAGAGAGAGAGAATTAGAAACATCTATGAGAGAGAGACATCGATCAGCTGCTTCCTGCACGTCCCGCACTGGGGATGTGCCATACCAAGATGCATGCCCTTGACCAGAATCGAATCTGGGACCCTTCAGTCCGCAGGCTGATGCTCTATCCACTGAGCCAAACCGGTTTTGGCACAAAAAGTTTTTTTACTTCCATCCTTGGACAGATCATGCCCTTGCCACCAGGTCAGAGGCAGATCCACTGCTATTATTTTCAGTAATGGCAGCAAGGCCTCATTTAAGCCCATTCACAGGGCAGATGAGTTTCTTCTTAGTATCAGGACCATCATTTTACTTGACTCCACTTATTAAAAAGTAACCTTTTTTGTGTGTTTTTTTTTGTTGTTGATTTTCAACTCATTTTAACAGATCACATCCATTCATTTATTGAACATTGAATCCTTTGAGTTCATTATAGCTTTTTCTTGTTTCGTTTATATCTAGAATCACACACAGGTATTCTGACCCCCATAAATCAAATGACTGAGAGGCTGGCACATTTATAACAATTAATTGACTTTTCTCCCCTTTCTCTTTTTTTAAAAAATTTATTTACTTTTCAACTAGTTATTCTCTACTCTGTAACTAGCAGTACCACACTCTTAAGTGATTGTTCGTCCTTATATATGACTGTATTTTCAATCTAAGGTCATACACTGGACGTACTTGAAAAAAAATTAATTTAACATGTAAAAGATACCATTTTTTCTCATAACAATGAGCCTATTGAGCACTATTCATTTTAGAAAAATACTGTAATCCTGTGTAATCGATATTATTTAGGATTATACTGATAAAATAATGTTGGTCTGAAAATAGATAAGAAATACAAGTTTTGTACCAAGCACTACTCAAGAATTGGTTTGATATATATATATCAAATACTTTAGCATATGTAAGAGTAAGAAGTCCTGAATTAAAATAACCTACCTTTTTTTTAAAACCCCAATGTTTCTCAGAAGGTTTGCCCGTGTTGTGTGTGTGTGTGTGTGTGTGTGTGTGTGTGTGTGTGTGTTTTCCTTTGAATACCTACTTACTTTGAAAATGGGGTTTTCATTGAAATATTAGACTAAACACTAATGAATAAACCAACAGGAGAATCCTAAAAAGTGCTGTAAGCTTTTTTGCTTCCATATTTCTGATAATATAATAATGGGAGTAGTAATATCTGATTTCTTGATTGTATAATTGAATAATTATTTTCCTTCAGAATATATATAATACTACCTGTGGAAATTATTCTGGAAATGAATTATCATATATTGCTTATTAACATTTATTTGTGGCATTTTTTACTGGCAAAGAAATCTAACTTCAATTTTATATACTATGGAAATGTGATCAGTCTATACACACTGACTAATTAACTGTCAGGCATTGGGTGGTAAACAAACACCTCTTTAGAAATGTCTATAGACTTCTTGCTCTTTCAAGAAGCACATGGGAAGAGCCATGGAGGTTTTTTGCCAAGCCTTCTTATATTAGATGAGAAAACTGCTGTCTGCACGACTTAAAAGACCTCCTCCAAGTCATCAAGCTTGTTAGTGGCAGAGCTGACATCAGACTTCGCGGTTCTGTCTCTCAAGTTCAATGTTGTTTTCATTTGAGTTCTCGTGTTTTCTAGCAGATCTTGAGTCCTGGGTAGTAAATATTTAATGCAGCACACTAATTTGAGGAATCACATTAAAAATTACAACCAGATGCGAAATATTCTCATTAGTTAGGTACCAATATTTTGATCTAGGGATTTCAAAAAAAAGTCAATTCAGTGGGCCACATGTTAATAGGAATGCTACAGAAAAAAAATTAAGAAAGGGGAGATTGTTTCATGGGCAAAGTTTGATCATTATTTTCCATTCCTGGAGAGTTACAAAACACTTTAGCATACGTAGAGTGAGAAGTCGTGAATTAAAATAACCTACATTTTTTTTTAAACCCAATGTTTCTCAGAAGGTTTGCCCATGGTGTGTGTGTGTGTGTGTGTGTGTGTGTGTGTGTGTGTATTTTCCTTTGAGTACCTACTTACTTTGAAAATGGGGTTCTTATTGAAATACTAGACTAAACATTAGTGAATAAACCAACAGGAGAATCCTAAAAAGTGTTGTAAGCTTTCTTTTGCTTCTATATTTCTGATAATATAATAATGGGAGCAGTAATATCTGATTTCTTGATTGTATAATTGAATAATTATTTTCCTTCAGAATAAAGTGTTGTTTTTTCTCCCTTAAGTTTGGGCAGAGAACAAGTTGTAGTTATTATCTTAAAATTTTGTTTTTTTAATATATAGTTTTTAGAAACGTGGTTTTCAATGTGTCATGACTAAGAAAGATTTTTTGATGTGTAAAAGATGAAGTAAATTTTCCAAAACTCAGCCATGAGTACCATTAATCTTGTGACATACCATTAGTTGTATGATTCTTGCATCTGATGCACCCTTTTCCTTTTCGGAATAGATTGGTTCCTTTCCAGAAGTCAGATCTCATGTGCTAGAGAGAGATAGGGAAGGCCTTTTGCCTCTGGGAATATTTCTAACCATGGGGAAGGCAGCAGGTGCTACTTCCCAAGTGCATACTGTTTTTTTTTCCCCATCTATGAAATATTAGAATAATAAATAGTTATGAATAAAAGAAAACAAAAAATAGTTATGGTAAGACTTATGGAAATGAAAACTGCCATAAACCTGAAATTTATATAAAATTTATGTAGGAATACTTCTTGCTCTTTTTTAAGTAACTCTTCTTTGTCATAACTTAGTTTAGAACAAAAATAGGTATCTTATCTAAACCGATTTATAGAGCATGTATTTTGACAGATATTTAAGGGACTTCATAAACCTTGGAACAGAAAAAAGCTTAATAGCAATGTCAACTATACTTTTAGTGTAATTCACACTTAACCCTTTATCTTTATAATAATAAATATAACAGCTAGTTTGAGCAGGCAACTTTAATTTACATCGTTTGGTGAAAGGTTTTAGCTAGTGTTTATATATCAAGAATTCTGAGCCTTTTAAATTAGCTTTACATTTTTTGGATCAACCCCATAAAGAAACATGTTTTTGTTACATGCAGACACACTTGAGAGAGAACCTTACCATTTCTGCAATTATGACGATAAGCCAACAGTCTATTCCCTGTTTATTTACTCTGATTCAGTGTGTGTGTCCGTTGACAGTCTTCGGGGTTCCTGTGGATGTAAATTGCCATAAAGCAAGGCAACACAGGCAATTGACCCATCAGGGAGGCTCAGCACCGTACGACAGCACCATCGTAAGAAAAGGGTTTGCAGAAAGGTTGCTTGTCAGTCTTTGGAAACTGACTATAAATGCAAATTGGCCTCAGCTTCACAGTCTCTGAACAAAAGCGATGGGAAGTAAGGCACCACGGAACAAGCTGAATGCACTCTTAGGCTTAGCTGCTTCCATGAAGACAAAAATAGGATCCCATTTGTTCATTCACAATAGATGCTCAGACTCGACATTCTGCCATGCCCATGGTTTATTGGAGCCTGCAATGCTCCCAGGAGAAGGGTTGCCTCATGCTGATTTATCTTGATGTCTCCCTCCTTCCTACACAGGGAAGCCTTCCAACCCTCCCCACTCTGTAGGATTAGAAGGAAAGACATACTCAGGAGCCGGTCTCTTCTGTTAGCTTTGTACCTTTATGCTGATGGGATGCTGTGATAGTTTTACATTTATGTTTGGATAGTGTGTCTCCTGATGACTCATCACTAGGAACCTGGTCTAAATTTCTGTCACAAAACCTGGGCCTCTTCTAATTTGCTTCATGAATAAAAATGCATATTAGAATCTCTAGGTCAGAGGGACAAGAAAAAAAAACAAAACAGAAAGCACAAGAACAATTTAAAAAAAATTTACTTAAAAGAATATTGGATTGCTGCAATTTTTACTTTTAATCTGACTCATCAAAAGAATGATTTTTTTTTCCTGTCTCAAGAGATACTTCTTTTTAAATAGAGAGGTAGGAAAGAAAGTGATTTTAACAGAGGTTTACTTTTTCAGTTGTACTGATAAGTTATTTATATAGAGAAGTGTTATACATGTGAATGGAACTGAACTGTCTTTATCATCTGTGCATATTCTTATGCTTCCTCCATACATGTTTCTATTATAAAAAAAAAAAGAGAGAGAGAGATTTTTTTTCAGGAAATAATTCTAAAACACTATTTTTTTAAATAATAAAAATTTATTCAGGTATATCTGGGAGAACCTTCCTTACTAATTATCAAATTTGAACAATTCCAGTCAATGCTTATTATTATTATTTTTTTCTTTTGACAGCACTTATCAATTTGGACACTACATTGTGAGAAATGTAATAAATTAGTTATGAGAGCAGAGAGGTAATGGAATAAATTTTTGACTGTTTTGACACTACTAAGCAATCAAAAAAATATGCATACCCTAATCCAAACTGAATCCTGATAGCAATTAAATGCATTTTTGCTAAAGTTAATTTTTGAATTTGAGATACTTGTAGATTCACCTAAAGTTGTAAGAGTTAACACTGAGAGTTCTCATATGGAAAAGTTCCATCATACAGGAATGTGTCTATAAAAGTGAGCAGTTAAATATGTTTTGAGGAATTTCCCATTTCTAAATTTTTTAGTACCAAATATCCTTCCTTGTTTACAGATTAACAGTGTTTATAGGAAAAATAACTAGGGGGTCAGTGACCCAGAATTCAGTTCTCAGCTCTGCCATTATAATGGACTTAATCACATTTTGGGAATCGCAGGCTCATTGTAACTTAATTATTTTGATGAAGTTGGTTTAAATCAGTGATCCTCAGATAGGATGAAAGTGAGGGATATCTCTTTTTCTTATGAAAACTTGTGAGAATCTTGGGTCTTAGGGGTTTTTCAGATGCAGCCAGATACCTTTCCCTCCACCTCCACTCCCACCTCTGCCACATGCAGATTCTGAGTTTTGCCCCTAGACTTCTAGGATCTCAATTCTCCATTGAGAATTGCTTATGAGAACAGCTAACTATGTTATTAGTAGGCTGTAGCTATACAGTTTACTAACAAAATATTCAGTCACAAGCATCTCTAAGCTGCTTCTCAATTTTAAGGTGATAAAAAACAATATCTGAAGAACATTGAAAAATCTTCCTGCTTCAGAACATCGGAGTGGAGGAGAATGTGTTCATTCTGTGGGCCAAGTTCAGGGTGATGTCTTGGAAAGGACTTCTCCAGGAGGTATCCTGGATAAAGGGGTCTGAGGACGTGCAGTTCTCAAAAGGGAATGATCTGCAGAAATTGAATCCCCTAAATTGAGGACCGAAGAAAACTAGTCACTCAGCATAGGAATCTGACCTTGTCCAATGTCTAATTTATAATTTGTAATTTTAGAAATAGGTTGCTTTCTTCATAACTTTGATATCCTATCTCCAAAACAGATCCTATCTAATAAAAAAGTAATATGCAAATTAATCATCACTCCATGACAAAATGGCAGTGCCCATAGCCACAAGATGGTGGCACCCAGTTCTCTCAGCCCTGCTGGAGTCCTCCAGTAACAGAGAGGGCTGCCGCTGAGAGCCAGGCAGCCCCAGGTGTCTGGCTGGGAGGCGCCATGCCCCCATACTGCCATCCCCTCCCAGCAGCCCCGAGTGTCCCGCTGGGAGGTGCCCACACCCCCATGGAGTGATTCAAGTCCTTACGATTCTACCAGTGGAAAAGTTAAGAGAAAGAGAGGATAGAAAAGGAATAAAAGGAGAAAAGAAAGGACAAAAGATGAACCATCAAGAAAAAGAAAGAGAAGGAAAAAGGAAGAAACAACCACATGATATCACCTTTCCAAGGTCTCATGAAATTCCTGTTTAAGGAATTTCTTTTCTTTTCTTTATTAATTTTTTATACATATCTCCCCATTGCCCCCCCTCCCTCCCAGGTATACCCCAACCCTCCCCCCCAGTGTCTGTGTTCATTGGTTATGCTTATATGCATGCATACAAGTCCTTTGATTGATCTCTTATCTATCTCACCTAACTTTAATCTTCCTGCTGTAATTTCACAGTCTGTTTGAAGCTTAACTGCCTCTGTATCTATCCTTTTGTACATCAGTTTATAATGTTCTTTATTATCCACCAATGAGTGAGATCATGTGATGCTTCTCCCTCATTGACTGGCTTATTTCACTAAGCATAAGGCTCTCCAGTTCCATCCAGGTTGCTGCAAATGGTGAGAATTCCTTCTTTTTAATGGCAGCATAGAATTCCATTACATTTTTACTGGTTTGTCAAGACCACGGCAGGCACACTGTCCAATATGTTTTATAAAAAATATATTTTATTGATTTTTTTACAGAGAGGAAGGGAAAGGGATAGAAAGCTAGAACAATCTATGACAGAGAAACATCAATCAGCTGCCTCCTGCACATTCCCCAGTGGTTATGTGCCCCCAACCAAGGTACATGCCCTTGACCAGAATCGAAATTGGGACCCCTGAGTCTGCAGGCTGACACTCCATCTACTGAGCCAAACCAGTTAGGTTGTCCAATATGTTAAAGAAAAAACCCTATTTAATAAAGAGGGAATATTCAGAGGAGGGCATTTGAGGTGACCAGGCTATCAGGGGACAGCAGTGGGGACAATCTTGCCAGCAGGGGAACAGTTAGGCGTTGATCTGGCTGGCAGGGGAGTGGTTAGGGGGTGATCAGGCTGGCAGGCAGAAGTGGTTAGGGTCAATCAGGCAGGCAGGCAAGCAGTTGGGAGCCAGCAGTCCCGGATTATGAAAGGGATGTCTGACTGCTCATGCCTAAATAGGCAGTCAGAGATCCCCTGAGGGGTCCCAGATTGGAGAGGGTGAAGGTTGGACTGTGGGACAACCCTCCTCCCCAGTGCACAAATTTCATACATCGGGCCTCTAGTTTATTGTAAAATGTTTTCATAGGAAAGAAAGACACAGTATGTTTTTATCATTATAATTGCTGTCTTAAATATTTCTTTCCAGGGTCCAGTTTAGGTTATCAAATCTCCTTAGCTTTATACTTTTGGTTAGTACTATCGCCTTGACTGGGGCAAATTCAACTTACCAATATCACTCGTTTCTATTTCTTTGCTTATGGAGCCAAATATATGGGAAGGGGGAAGGACTGCAGAGCCAAATATATGGGGAGGGGGGAGGACTTCAGACTACATGTCTAATTCTTGCTGGAATGTTGAAAAGCAAGAAGTGAGTCTGAACTGAACACCAACGAAAGAGGCAAGGAAAAGAAAAGGAAATAAAGTTTTTCTATAGCCCATTAGGGATGATACATGAAAGAAAAATCGAGAGAAGCCAGAAACAATAATATATTCTCCAAAGTGACAGCCTAATGAGATTTTTGGATCCACACTGGAATGAGTGTACTCAGAGAGGAGGAGCACAGAGAGATGAGAAGAGGGAAGAACTGGTCCCTGTGTCAACTTCCAGGTTTAAAATAACTCAGAAGGTGTCCAAATCCCTTCCTCAGATGCAGGAGTGTTTGCACACTTGGTTGCAATTTAAGAGGTACCCAGAGCAGAAGGGAAGACGATGGAAATCCGGATACCTGCATTTAAGTAAGACCCTCTGATTCTATCTGACAAGTGAAGATGAATTGCTGTCCTAGAAGATGAATTGCTGGCTCTGCAGTAATGCGCTGAGTGAGGTCTAAGAGAGAGAGCCCCAGAGACCGTGAAGGCAGACCAGCTCTGGGCTTGAGAGCATCCAGTAATGACTCATAGGAGGTGGAAGAAAATGGGCTCAATTTATGGGCAGGTCAGAGTGGCACAAAAGACAAATCATCTGGTGTTATTGATACAGTGATACCACAGAGGACAGGAAGGATAGCCAGTTACCACTGAAGTAAAGAACCATCAGTGTCTGAGTCTTAATGCAAGGGCCTCTGTGGTGTCGGCTGCTAAATTCTTTATAATCTCGATTCTGAATGAGTTCCAGATCCAGGAGTCTCTGGGATGGTTGAAATTTCTTTAAGAAAAAATAAATAAATCCTTGTTTCTAATTAAGATATAGCAACCAATCCAACCATATTCAGCACACCACTCTACGTTAATAAAGTATAGAAGATAATATGGGTCATTAGCAGAGAAGATCAGAAAAGCTACAAGGAGTGGGTAAAATATATGATCATTACCAACCTTTCAGTAAAGGGTGAAACAAGATTGTTCCGGTATCATCTGCGAGAATTTCAGACAAGCTATCTCGGAAGGAGAGCAGGCAGAGAGGTGATGGATGGATGTGTGGATAGATGGATGGAGGCTAAAGCGGATAGGTGCATTGAAAGATGGGACAGAGCACTATCATCTAAAGTCACTTGAATTTGTTCTAAATGGGAAAAGAACAAAGGACAAACCGGACAAAGGAAACCACATGTGGGATTAGCAAAGCCGAGCATGAGCCGGAGCACATTGCGAGGAGGAAGCGCTATTAAGGAGGCTGTCAGGCTAGACAGATGATCCATTACCCGTGGAAACCAAGAAGCTCCGACCCATTAGCTGACACCGCGGTCCTCTCAGGCAGGGGACCCCGCTGACTGCCTGGAGACGCGAGCAGAATCCATCTAGGAGCAGCCTCGCTGCTTACATGGCCGTCACGAGAGCATCATTAGGTCCAACACTTAGTGTGTGTGAGGGATGAAGCAACTCCTTTAGTACCAGATACTCCTGCCGCTCAGCTCAGGGGGACTGAGGAGGACAAATAAGCCTTATTTTTTTTTTTTATAGCAATACTAATTCTGCTGGACTTTTATTTTCAGAATATCAAGGAGAGACTTTATTTTCCAAAGGATGCATTCTGAGTGTTTGGGGGAGGCAGAGAGCTGGTAATCAATGCTTTTAAAAATGCTTTTTTTACTTGTTTGGTATCTTCCCTGTCCCTGATTGCTCATCCATCAGAGACAGTGTCATGAAATGTTTCAGAGCACAGACTGCGCACAGACAGTCTAGGTTTGATTCCTGCCTCTTCTTCCTGATTAGCTATGCAGCCCTAGACCGTTTAATTAATGTGGCAGGGCCTCACTTTCCTTGTCTACAAAAGAAGGACTAAAAATAGCACTGAAACCCTAGAATTGAGACGTTAGATGTGTTACTACATGTCAAACACTTGGACAGTGTCTGGCACATGACAAAACATGTATTTCCCTATCTCCATCTCTTCCTTTTATTATTCCCGTTCTGCGTGTGGAATGCGTGTGCGGGAGCATAGCCACAGGTTTGTGGGCAAAGCGTGATACTGAGGGGGTCACGTGGCAGAAGAGGAAAAATGGGCTTTCCTAACATCCTGACTCGTTCTTAAAAAAAAAAAGAAAATGAATTAGCTTCGATGGCATGTAGGAAGGAAAGTCATCAGAAGGCAGAACAAGGCATAAAGCTACTGATATTTTCTCTTTGAAAAAAAGAAAGAATTGTGACTATAATGTTTAGGAAATTTACGTTTATCTTAACTCTGATAAGATACCTGGTCCTTCAGTGCTCATTGTCCTTTTCCAATATCTTGTGGCTTTTTCTACCTGTGCCACTCACCCCACTGGGAATGCTTTTGACCCCATAAGCAGTTTCCATTCCTTAAACATGATTCCCATTTTCCAGAGCACAAAACAAAAAAATCCTGTCTTTACCCCCAGTTACAAGGATTTGCCAAAAAGCTACTTTTCTTAAAGGTCATTTTTGAATTTGCTTTACTTTTTTTTATTATATTATAAACTCTTTTAAGACAAAAAAATCCTGTTTTCATTCCTATGTATGATTTTTAATCTTCCTCCGTCTGCCTCCCCTGTGCCCCATCCTGACCCCCTGTTCCAACATGTGCACAAAACATATTTGTTGAGTTGCGATTGAATCCCAACTCCATAAAAGCAAGGAGTTTCATTCACTCTCTGGGAAAACTCTTAGAAAATCCTTTCCCAAGTCCCAGTAGGGCCAGCGTAATGATAATGATAGCTTTTCAACAATTACTTAAACACTGTATTAAGTTATTAAAATAATCCCTGCTTCAGGTTGTTAATAAAAATAAGTAAACAGTGTCTTCTCTGCTAGCTCAAGTTTGGTTCTTAGTGAATTCTGGTCCTGTTTTTATTGTACCCCTGAAACCGCCGCTTGCCGTTGGTTCATCTATGAGACATTTGAAATGTCGAATTACCCTGCATTGAATTTGTTCTTGTATTATCTAGGCTCGAGTCAGCCTCCTAGGGTCGTCACACCATAATCTTAAACACAACATGTGCCTTGTGGCCCAGATGTTTTCCAAGAGGGAGCGCTGCAGCCAAGAAAAGCAAGATCCTATCTTTAATACCCGCAGGGATTGATACGGCTAAAAAAGCAACCGTGTAGCCAACTGGATAGCTGTCCAAGAAAAAGCGGGCCT
>PVJN01020120.1:0-36399 GCA_004026805.1 Lasiurus borealis | reverse complement strand
GGACTGTTAATTCTTAGGGGGAAAGGGGTGAAGGGTATACAGGGAGAGACTGGACAAAAATCATACACCTATGGATGAGATCAATGGGAGGGAGCTAAGGGCAGAGGGAGGGTGGGAGCTGGGTGGAGGGGTACTATGGAGGGGGAAAAAAGAGAAACAAATGTAATAATCTGAATAATAAAGATTTAATTAAAAAAAATATATTGTACAGAGACCTAACTGCAGACTAGAGGAAGACAAGAATTAAGTCAAAAATTTGAGATATAAAGAATCAGAAAACACTCAACTGGAAAAGCAAGAAGAGAAAAGAATCCAAAAATGTGAAGATAATGTAAGGAGCCTCTGGGACAGCTTCAAGCATACCAACATCAGAATTGTGGGGGTGCCAGAGGAAGTGAGAGAGCAAGATACTGAAAACCTACTTAAAGAAATAATGACTGAAAACTTCCCACATCTGGTAAAAGAAATAGACTTACAAGTCCAGGAAGCACACAGAACCCCATATAAAAGGAATCCAAAGAGAACTACACCAAGACACATCATAATTAAAATTAAAATACCAAGAGCAAAAGACAAAGAGAGAATATTAAAAGCAGCAAGAGAAAAACAGTTCATTACCTACAAGGGAGCACCCATACAACTGTCAGCTGATTTCTCAACAGACACGATACAGGCCAGATGGGAGTGGCAAGAAATTTTCAACGTGATGAATAGCAAGAAGCTACAACCAAGAATACTCTACCCAGCAAAGCTATCACAGAATTGAAGAGCAGATAAAGAGCTTCACAGATAAGAAAAAGCTAAAGGAGTTCATCAACTCCAAACCAGTATTATATGAAATGCTGAAAGGTACTCTTTTAGAAGAGGAAGAAGAAAAAGGTAAAAGATAAAAAATTATGAACAAATACATATCTATCAACAAGTGAATCTGAAAATTAAGGGAATTGAAGATTTGATCAACAGAATAAACTGGTGAATATAATAGAATCAGGAACACAGAAAGGGAGTGGACTGATAATTCTCAGGGGGGTAGGGGGGAGGGATATACAGGGAGAGACTGGACAAAAATCATACACCTATGGATGAGGTCAATGGGATGGAGGTAAGGGTAGAGGGAAGGGTGGGAGCCGGGTGGAGGGGAACTATGGAGGGGAAAAAAGAGAAACAAATGTAATAATCTGAATAATGAAGATTTAAAAAAAACATACATAACTGCATTCCATCATTAACAGCACGGTCAATTCGAATGTATGGTTTATGCATGAACAAAATATCTCCATGTCAACACTCTGACTGGTACACTATTGATAAATGAAACTCTTGTGTTGGAGACCAACTCCAAATAGTATATTTGCTACCCACAATTGTTTTAGAGCCATGAGAAGTTTCTATTGTAAGTATGTGTTTTAGAAAGCAAGCTCACAATCTAGACGTTAAAGAAAAAATGGAGTTTGGTGGGGGGAAAATTCACTCTCTTAAGTGTGTCTTCTCTTTCTAATGCTCTCATCCTAATCATAGGATGCACCAACTGCTAGCTGCTCATAGCACCCTCTGAGGGGAATGTGTTTCTCAAATCCCTGCAGAAAGAGCAACTCTCAATGTTCATCGTGTTGTGTGGTCCTACTTCCAACTCTGTGATCCATCATAGCAGCCCAACCCATGATGGAGGGCACCCCGCCAGCCAACATGTGAGAGAACCACAGGGTGCGTGCGCGCGTGTGTGTGCGTGTGTGTGTGTGTGTGTGTGTGTGTGTGTGTGTGTGTATAAGAGGCCGGAGTGTTGCAGTCCTACCCAAACAGGAATAATGATGAATACCTTGGTCAGCCAGAGTCTCTTGGGAAATCTCCACAGCTGTGTGCAGTTACCCATTTGCAACAGCGAATGCTAAAGGATGCCCAGAGGGAAAGCTGAATTGGGAGATGCAAGAAAAAAAAAAAGAAACTGAATAGAGAAGCAATGAAATAGAGAAGTAACAGACAGAGAAGACTGAAGGCATTGGTGGTAGCAGCTAAAAAAGAAGTCACTAGCCTGGCTGGCATAGCTCCATGTTTAAGCATCGACCTAAGAACCAGGAAGTCATGGTTCAATTCCAGGTCAGGGCACATGCCCAGGTTTCAGGCTCAATCCCCAGTAGCGGGTGTGCAGGAGGCAGCCGATTAACCTCTCATCATTGATGTTTCTCTCCCTCCCTCTCTCTCTCTCTCTCTCTCTCTCTCTCTCTCTCTCTCTCTCTCTCTCTTTCTCTCTCTCTCTCTCCCTTCCTTTCAGAAATCAAGAAAAATACTTTTTTTAAATGAGTCATTAATTCTTCCCCCACACCTATTATTTAATTCATCAACAAGTCACATTCATTTACCTCCTTAAGTATCCACCTACTTCACCCATTTCTCTCTGGTCCCAGCCTCACCACACACATCAAAGCCACCAGCATGTCCCTCCTAGACTGGAGCAAATGCCTTTTGATCTGTCAAGTGTTCTCTGATCTCCCTTCACCAAACAGCATCTAATCGAGTCATCATGTTTACCTGTTTCTTACACACACACACACACACACACACACACACACACACACATACATACTTACATTAAACCCTTCAGTAGGGTAACATCAACTATGTAAATGGGGATGCTTTCAAATATCAATACAGAACAATTTCTTTATAACCTCAAGGTGCAGAATTTCTTAATCCAGATTTGAAAGCACAAGCCATAAAGGAAAAGTGACCATTTCGACGATGTTAAAATTAAGAACTTTCATTCCTTACATAAAAAGTATATATGTCATTAAGCCAGGGAAAGCCACAGAGTAGGAAAGAATGTTTGTAGTCATGAGTAACTGAAAAGACTTTTATTCAAAATATGTAAAGAACTCCTAGCAATCAGTTGCAAAAAGACAACCCAACAGGAAAAAGAAAAAAGCAAGAAGAAACTAGAAGAATCACTCCACACAAAAGGATACAGCAGGAGCCCCTCTTTCTTACCCCTCCCCCCCCTCCACAAGCAGCACAGAGTCTGGGGAGGGAGGGGCACCTTGCAAGGCAAAAGAAAAATGGGGTTGGACGAGAGAATGCATCTCTTTGGTGTGGCTCTTCTTTCTGCTGCTCTCCTGCCTGCATACCATATAGACCATGCCATGCGCCCACCAGTAGCCTGATCAGTGGGAGATGCAGCTGCTGAACAAATGCACCTTCTTTCTGCCTCTGAGGATGTTCCTCAGAGGACAATCCCTTGGGCCTGAGCACTCAGGTGCCTTTGGTGGGCTAACTCAACACCACTCCACCCAATCTCCCATCCCTCCTTCCTCATTGGACAGGTCACTCCCTGGCCCCCAACTCCTGCTCCCTGGGATTGCACTCCCAAATAGAATGGGTGCACAGTGAACCTGGGCTCTGCTTTTGGGGTGACTGAGGCGAGGACAACATCATTCTCCTCCTCCCCCATGGCTGAGTGTCCAGAGCCATTGTGGAGTCTTCCCACACCGCCCCCACCCTAGCAACACCCTAGCAACAGGAAAGGCTACGATGGTGGACAGAACATATACAGTGTGTTACCACGTAAACGGCGTTTGAGAGGCAGGTTGTGCAGGGAAGTGGCTGCCGGAGGGGAAGCGTGGATCGAAGGAGAGGTCCCGGGATACAAGCCCTCTCGCCCCTCAAAAATGCCTTGGGCAACTTACCACTCTGCCTAGAGCCCCAGGCTCTGCTACTGATCTCCTCTCTTGCTCCAAACCAAACCAGCTTTCTACATTTCTCCACACAGCACACGGGGAAAGAGTGCTGATGCCTTTAAAGGTCTTTGTCCGATGCTAAATGAAAGGCAAAGGAAAAAGTTTAATGAAGATTCCCTTTTAGGGTCGTGAGCCCAGAGGCAAAAATGGACTTCTACAAGCACAAGACTGTATGGCTACTGTTCTTTTACTGCACCACTGGTTAAAGTTAAAATTCTGGGCGCTCTCCTTCCCTGGAGCACGCCTGTGCCTTTCTCTTTTCCTTCTCTTTTCCCTTCCCCCTTTCTCCTTCCCACCCCAGGCACCCCCTCCACACTCCAGACACCCCCTCCACACCCCAGGCGTGTTACCTTTATCTTCCTCACTCCCAAGCTCGTCAGGCCCTTCCTTTGCCTCTATAACATGTTCCTAAGCCCATTTCTTTCTTCTATGAATTGCTATTTCTACCTCTGTGACTTTTTAAATAAATGTTCTCTTTTTAAAAAAGTTCTGATTATGCCCTAGTTGGTTTGGCTCACTGGGTAGAGCGTCGGCCTGGGGGACTGAAGGGTCCCGGGTTCGATTCCAGTCAAGGGCATGTACCTTGGTTGCAGACACATCCCCAGTAGGGGGTGTGCAGGAAGTAGCTGATCGATGCGTCTCTCTCATCAATATTTCTAGCTCTCTATCCCTCTCCCTTTCTCTCTGTAAAAGATCAATAAAATATATATATTTTTTAAAGTTCTGATGGCAGCGTCATTGGGGGATCATCATTCATACCGATGGAGTGAGAGATTATTTTCTTAGTAGTCCAGGTTTTCCCCAGGCCATAGCACACAGGACTTCCACAGAACTTCTCTGAACCTCAGTATGCTTAGCTGTAAAATGGGAGAATACCTGCCATGCTTACCTCACAGGATCCTTTGGAAAATCAATCACAGGAACAGATTGCTTTCAGCGATTGTAATGCCAATTCATTGCGCGCATTGAACTGTAACTGTAGACAGAAGACCCAGAGGAGGTGGTTTGTTGGTGGGATTTCTCTGTGTTCTCCATGAATCATGTCTCACCCACAGCGGCTCTTCTTGGACTTGAGCCCTACCCCAATCCCTGCTTCCATTTGTGGGAGAAAACTGCAACCTGTCTGTCGGTCTTTCGCGCCCTCCAGTGGTCTGTTGGCCAAATAACACCAAGTTATCCAGTGGATTTGGAAAGACTTGGGGGAAGTAATTCAAAATAATGCAGACTACTTAAATCTACCACTTGATGAAATGTATTTTTAAAAGCTTTTTTAAAAATCAAATAATTAAGTTGTGATATGAATAATAAATCCCTAATTTATTTTTGTAAATTGAGAAATGCATACATGAATCAAGTTTCCCAGAATAACTTCTAAAAAAAAAATTCTTATTGTCCATTAAATAGCTTAGTTGTGTAAAGAAGGTCTCCAGATGCAAGTAAAGTATTTAATATTAAAAGGAAATTCCTATATTGAAGCATATTTATGATACAATTGTGGCATTTTAAAATGAAAATGAGCAATGCCTACTTTTTTGTCTCAAAATTGTTGACCCAGTCACTCCTCTACAGTTGAAAAGCAGTAACATTTTGTTGTCACTCAAATTTATTCATAACTTTCCCTTTATCTGAACTCTGGAAACACGTATCATAAACACTTGTTAAAGAGAGAACAGTTCTTCCATCTTAGCTGTATCATTTCTCTGAGCGGTGGTAACTATTTCAGACCATTAAAGTGACAAAGACCTCTTGTCCCCTTTGGAAGAGGTCCACCGTGGTGCTCAGAGATCGAGGCTGCTCCCAGGAGGATTTGCTGTTCAGCCAGAGGTGGGACCAGGCTCTTGGAGCTGCACAGTGGGGAGAACACTGGGTTCAAGGTCAGAAGCCATAGTGCCCATTCAAACCAGAGTTGGTTTGGATTCTCACTTCATTCTTTTCTCAAGGCCCCCTCCTCAGTGAGCTCCTTTAAAAGAAACAAATTCCAACTCTAATTTGTGTCTGTCTTTGGTAAACCTCTTGAAGAAATGATGATAAAGAGGGGAAATTGCATTCTGCAATACATACTCACTTTCGAGAAGTGTATGCATCTCTTCTCCTTAGAATCTCATCCACCATGGCCACTACCCCCCAAATTCTCTTCTCTCTAACCCCCAGCTGGCCTCTCTTTCACTCTGGCTCTTTTCCTTGGTTCTATGAATAGCTACACAGACTCCAATTCTTCATCCCAAAGAATGCCTCTAGGGAGCAGAAGAGAAGTCTGCGATGACAGAGCTTCAGAAGGGACCTTCAGGGAGGTCAACAATGTCACAGCTTTTTGCAGGTAAATTAACACTTCATGGCCTGAGTTTTTCTCCCTCTTCCTTTCTCCATAATAACTTCAGTGAGGTACTAGTCTGAACAGAGTGTATTTCTTTTACACTTATGCCCTAAGAATGGTCGTCTTCTCACATAGAAAGCTGTCCCTCCACACTGGGTAGACCTACAAGTGTGTGGAACGTATCTTAGTCTGCAAGCTGCTGTAACAAAATACGACTGGCTGGGTGGCTTAACCAGCAGATAATGACCTTCTCACAGTCCTGGAGAGTAGGAAGTCTAAAATCAGGACCTGTAGGGTTAGTTCCTGGCCTGCAGGCATCTTCTTATTGGGAGAATGGGGCAAGAGAGAGAGAGACAGAGACAGAGAGACAGAGAGAGAAGGGCGGGAAGAGAACTGTCTACTCTCCTTCATTATAAAGAAGTTAATTCTATCGGACTGGGACCCACTCTTATGACCTCTTTTAACCTTAATTACTTCCTTACCTCAAATGCACTCTGGAGGCGAGGCGTTCCACCTCTGATATTGTAGTGGCCACAGTTCAGATCACAGCAGAAGGTAATCACCAGGAAAAAAAGTGACCTTACCCTGCGTTCGGGTGGCAAAGCCAGACCTGATCTGCCATCCTCTGGCACAAGCCAAAGAGCGCTGCTTCCCTGGCACCATCGTCTCTAGGACAAGAAGGAGAAGGGGGGAGGGGATACCATGTGTTGGGCTTCCCCTCGTGGTGCCTGAGCCTCTCTCACTGCTTCTCGAAGCGACCTCACCAGAGAGAGTCCCATTCTGCAGCTGAGGAGCCCCTGGCGGACAGACAAGGCTATTTGTCTCAGATGGTCCTGGTGATCCTGGCAGAGTTGGAATTGAGTGCTTTGGACCCACAGCACGCCATGAGGGTGGACACAGGATGCCCAGCAGGGGAGAGCCCACTAGAGTAGAGGGCACCGTGAGCCTACGGGCGTGTCTTCTCCAACCCTCCTCCGTGAAACGGGACATTGATGCTTCATTGCAAGGCTGTTGTGAGATTAAGTAAGATCACAGGTGTGAATTGCTGGCTGAGCCAGGGCTCCACCGACCTGCTTCCCTCCCGGCTCCCCTCGGAGAGCCCACCCAGACCTGGGAAGGCAGCGTCGCTGGAAATAACTAAGCACCTCCAGCCTCCCACATGTAAGATTACAGGGAACAGAATGAATGAAAACTCCATTCCTTTTATTCACCAGCCAAGAAGTCCTGCTCCCCGTGGGGTGGATTCTAAAGCCAGTGGGCAAGGTGTCCACTCCTTGGAAGAGAGCCACTGCCCCCAACCTCGGAACACCAGTCCCAGCCTCAAGCTTCAGGCTTCAGCCCGGGCAGGGGCCTCACTCCCCACCTGTGGGAGCCCCTTTCCACATCCCCCATGGTTCAGAGTTCCCAGTTCAGGGTTCGGTTCTGAAGGAGGCCGCACGCAAACGAAAAGAGAGACTAGAAAACATTAATTTGGCAATATTGGGGGGCCAGGCAGGAGCCTTCCTCTAGTGCAGTGGTTCTCAACCTGTGGGTCGCGACCTCTTTGGGAGTCAAATGACCCTTACACAGGGGTCGCCTAAGACCATCGGAAAATGCAGATATTTACATCACGATGCATAACAGTAGCAAAATTTCATGGTTGGGGGTCACCACCACATGAGGAACTGTATGCAAGGGCCGCTGCCTTAGGAAGGTTGAGAACCACTGCTCTAGTGGAAAGGACTACCTCTTGCTCTGGCCTTTTTCTCCCTTTTATTAAGGCTTTGGGACACACCCCTAGCCTTTAGGCAGGAAATAACAAAAACAGAAATTAACATGAAACAAACAGGTAGGGGCTGCTTCAGCTAACAATGTTTTCATCTAAACAGTGAGTAATTAGCTCTGACCATTCAGAGCATTTAAGGTTGATCAGCCTTCTGGCCTCCTGTTTACATCCATTTAGTGAGAACAATGTTTGGTTTCCGACACCCACCCAAACTCAGGGACACCCCCAACCGCTCCTCAGACTCATGCCCCATGTCCATTCAGTCCTGTTGCTTCTGACTCCGCAGTGTCTCTGGGGACAGGTCGTCCTCTTGGTCCACCCTACATGGCTTCACGGGGGGCACTGAGTATCTCTTCATGCACCTGCACCACTACAGTCCCCCTCCTCTCACCTTATAGTCTGACTGCTCCAGGCCCATCCTGTGCTGTGGCTGCCAGTCATCTCCCTCAGGCAGAGCCTATGCCATCACTGTCCGGCTTCAGGACATGCCTCCTCCGTATGGTGGCATCCTTGAGGTTCCGGCCCCACGCTGGCCCTCCTGCCATCTCAGGACACTGCCTGCTCCTTGACCCTCTCTGTCTCCCAAGCTCCTCTTAGTTCCCCCAAGCAGCTCACAGGGTGCCCGGTCTGGGAAGCCTCCGCTCCACCCTCTCAGGGGAGGACGACCACACCCTGCTGGTTTTCACGGCGTTTGGACCACTTTTCCCATTGCGTTACCATTAGCTTCTGGGTTTCTGTCTTCCCGCCAGACTGTGAGATCTGGGAGCACAAGGGCTGTTTTATTCATCTTCACAGTCCCGGTGCCTGACTCAGTAGATGCTCAATAAATGCGTGTGGACTAAGTGAACGAGGTCTCTCTTCCTTTTATTGTGAATGACGTTCTATATATTTTAAGTTTATAATCTACCTTCAATGTATCTGCAATTACCTATCTTGATTTTTTTTTCTCCCTTGCCCTGTATTCATTCATTTTTCTGAATTAAATTAAGTCCTAGAAATAAACGTCTTTCCATCCCTGTAGGCTCCATGCTGATTGGCTGACCGACCCACTGACTTCCCAAAGGGACCACATCTGCGGGCCCCACACACAGCTTCCTCCGCGGGTGGCTCTGCCCATTGGACCTGCTCTGTCCGCAGGGATGCGGGCGAGGAAGACGCCGCACCTGGCTTCGTGGCTCAGGTGTGTTTTCTCGGCTGTTCAGGGGGCTGAGGTGGTTAATAGGCAAATCGGCCTCCGTATTCAAATACGCAGTTAATAAAATCCTGAAAGAGATACAAATCCAAATCTCCCAGCAGCGCCTGTAGGCAAAACCTGCGCTTTCCCTAATCCCCCGTCCCCACTAAGGATCACTGTCTTTTCCACCGTGGCAAGCGGGATTAGGACCAGATGGTGAGCAGCATCGGCCCCTGAGGATGCAAGCCTGGGAGAGCGCCCCTGGGAGATTTCCTGACTCTATGCAAAGGATTCCAGCGGAGGCTGTGCCTGTTTAAATGCAGCGGCACCGAGGGGCCACCATGTGCACCTGAGCCCCTAGCACAGCACAGCCCACAACGCAGAGCATACACGTCAGTGCGGGCCAGCCCTCGGACCTGGTAAGCCTAGAAGCCCGTGTGTGAAAGACCCGAGTTTAATTCTTTTTCGTTTGCCCCCTGAAGCTGGTCTCTCTCAAACTAGGACTCTGCCCACACTTTGGGGTTGAACCACAGATATAGCACAGAGCTGCCAGATGCAGGTAGAGGCTGATCCCGCCAAGGTCCTGATGCTCTCCTGTCTCCCCCTCCCCCCTTTCTTTAAAAAAATTTTTTAAATATATTTTTATTGATATTTTACAGAGAGAAAGGGAGAGGGATAGAGAGTTGGAAACATCCATGAGAGATATCGATCAGCCGCCTCCTGCACGCCCCCTACTGGGGATGTGCCCGCAACCAGGATACATGCCCTTGACTGGAATCGAACCTGCGACCTTTCAGTCCACAGGCCAATGCTCTATCCACTGAGCCAAACCAGTTTCGGCCTTAAAAAAAAAAATTTTTTTTTATTGATGTCAGAGAGGAAGGAAGAGGGAGAGAGAGATAGAAACATTCATGAGAGAGAATCATTATCAGCTCCTCCTGCAAGTCCCCATTGGGGACTGAGCCCACAACCCAGACATGTGCCCTTGAACGGAATCAAACCTGGGACCTTTCAGTTCGCAGGCCGACACTCTATCCACTGAGCCAAACCAGCTAGGCCCTATTTCTGTGGTTGTTAATCCTCACCTGAAGATATTTTCCCATTGGTTTTAGGAAGACTAGAAGAGCAGAGAGACAGAGAGAAACATTTATGTGGGAGAAACACATTGACTGGCTGCCTCCTGTGTGAGCTCTAACCAGGGCCCCGGGCAGGAGAGGAGCCTGCAACCAAAGTACATGCCCTTGACCGGAATCGAATCCCGGGACACTTTGGTCCACAGGCCCATGCTCTATCCACTGAGCCAAACTGGCTAAGGCTGAGGTCCCTTTTGCTTCCTCCCAGGGGCAGCAGGAGCAGCAGGAGCAGCTGGGCTCGCAGAAGGAGCTTCCCGGGAGATGGCGAAGCTGGATGCGAACGCCTCCGAGGAGCAGGGGTTCTGCCTGCTCTCAGAGGGCTACAAGCAAATCTACCTCCCCCTGACCTACAGCATCATCTTCGTGCTCGGGCTGCCCCTGAACGGCTCCGTCCTGTGGCTCTCCTGGCGCCAGAGCAAGCCCTGGGGCTGTGCCACCATCTACCTGGTGAACCTCATGGTGGCCGACCTGCTGTACATGCTGACGCTGCCCTTCCTCATCGTCACCTACTCCCTGGACGACTGGTGGCCCTTCGGGGAGCTGCTGTGCAGGCTGGTGCGCTTCCTGTTCTACACCAACCTCTACGGCAGCATCCTGCTGCTGACCTGCATCTCCGTGCACCGCTTCCTGGGCGTGTGCCACCCGCTGCGCTCGCTGCCTTACAGGACCCGCCGGCACGCCCTGCTGGGGGCCGCGGCCACCTGGGCCCTGGTGGTCCTGCAGCTGCTGCCCACGCTGGGCTTCGCCCACACAGACTACATCAAGGGCCAGATGATCTGCTACGACATGACCGGGCGGGAGAACTTCGGCCGCTTTGTTGCCTACAGTATGGTTCTGACACTGTCCGGCTTTGTCCTGCCCTCCCTGGTCATCCTGGTGTGCTACGCGCTGATGGTCCGGAGCCTGGCCAAGCCGGTGGAGACCCTCGTGGGGACAGGGACCACCACCCGGGCCAAGTCCATCCGGACCATCCTGCTGGTGTGCGGCCTCTTCGCCCTCTGCTTTGTGCCCTTCCACGTCTCGCGCTCCTTCTACATCCTCCTCCGCTTCCTGACTTCCCAGGACTGCCAGCTCCTGACGGTGGCCAGCGTGGCCTACAAGGTGTGGAGGCCTCTGGTGAGCATGAGCAGCTGCCTTAACCCCGTCCTGTACTTTCTGTCGGTGGGGAACAACGGAGTCAGGCTCTTCCAAAACCTGAGGCATGACAAGGGGGGTGAGCACCCAGCTGCAGGCAAGGGAGAGAGACCCCGGGGTGGGCAGCTCTCGGTAGTGTTGAGATGAAGGTGGGGGAAACGAGCTCCAAGATGTTACAATGACTTGTTGGAAGACAGCCCTGTGCCGGTGGGAGAGGGACTCATGATTGCCTCGTGGTGTCCTGCTGGGAAGGACTGGACATTGATGTTGAGATTTTAAAAGAATATAGAGAGAGAGCTATGTGGAATCGGATGAACAAAATAAACTAATGAACAAAACAGATCAGAGACATAGGAGCATGGAACAGACTGTCGAATCTCGGAGGGAAGGTGGGGGAGGGTGGGTGGGCGGCAAAAGATCAGCCAAAGATCTTATATGCATATATGCATAACCCATGGACACAGACAATAGGATGGCTAGAAGGGATTAATGAGGGGCATATGTAATACTTTCAACAATAAAAATTTAATAAATGTCTTTTTAAAAACATATACACATTGACAAAAAGAAAAGAAAGAATATGGAGAGAGCTACCAACACAAAGGAAATCTTTATGTTAATGGCAGCTGACATTTATCTCATCAGTCAGGTCTTCCAGCTCCAATGTCACCTCCTCAGAAGCCATGCCAGCCCATCAAAGCTAATGTTGATATCTCTTCCCATAATGCAGTCATATTTCCCTATCCATGGTCTTGTTAACTAGTTTATTTATGATCTGTAGCCCCTTAGACTATGGGCTCCTACAGAACAGTGACCTGGTCTGACTGCTGTGCCTCTAATGCCAGTCTCCACAGCAGGGCCCAAAACATGGTGAGGGCACAGAAGGGGGCTGAATGAACAAGTGAAGAATAAATGGATGGGTGAGTGAATTACTATGGAATCACTATGAACGACTCTGTAAGAGCACTTTACATGAGTAACTCACTGAATACTCACAACAGCCCTTGGAGGTGGCAGGAACTGTTAGCTCCAGTCACAAATAGGAGAACCACAGCACAGAGCTTGGAGTAACTTGTCCAAGGTCACCTGGAGAAGGCCACGTCACAGTGCTGCCTGCAAGCTCTGGACCCAGAAACTGAAGGGCACACTCCTAAGATGGGTGTATATGGCCCGGTCCAGAGACTGGTTTGAGCCAGCCCATGATGCTCCTCCGAGCCAGCCCCGGCTCCTCGACAGTTGGCTCGTTTTACGTCAGCTCACGTTTACATAACTGCTGTTCTCTGCAGACCATGCATACACAAGAGGAGTTCTTTCACTACCTTACTAACCAGTGTTCTGGCTGAGGTTAGAGAGAACTCTGCAGGTGAAGTGGGGGTTGCAGGTTAAAGTGACTCCGTGAATGAAGGGGTCTGTCGGAACATGACGTCTGTTTATGACAGATAAGCTTTACCACTATCTTAAATCACAATATGATGTTTATTCTCTAAAATAATAATAATTTAAAAGTCAAGGTAATCCAAAAAGATGACCTTTAAAAAAAAACCCACATATTTAAACAATAATGATCTCCAAAGATTTCTCAGTCTAATCATATATTATTTAAGAATTCATTATAATCTCTTTATGAAGAGGTGGATAAACCTTTTTCATAAAAACCAAAGTGAAACCCCTCATTACCACCCCACTCTAATTACTGAAAATGTCTGAGCAAACCATATATATGTCCAGAGCAGTGGTTCTCAACCTTTCTAATGCCGCGACCCTTTAATACAGAGCCTCATGTTGTGGTGACCCCCAACCATAAAATTATTTTTATTGCTACTTCTTAACTGTAATTTTGCAACTGTTATGAATCATAATGTCAATATCTGTGTTTTCCGATGGTCTTAGGTGACCCTGCTCACGGTTTTCAACCTGTGGGTCGAGACCATCAGAAAACACAGATATTTACATTTGATTCATTACCATTAGCAAAATTACAGTTCTAGAGTAGCAACAAAAATAATTTTATGGTTGGGGGTTACCACATGAGGAACTGTAATAAAGGGTCGCATCATTAGAAAGGTTGAGAACCACTGGTCTAGAGTATAAAATTTTATTCCAAAAGTGCAGTTTATTGCTTTCCAGGGCACACAATAATTAGAGCTGGAAGAAGTGTTGCCAGCAAATTTCCTTAGGATAATTAGCTTAATGAATAGGGAAGGATGTTTTCTGATTAGCAGGTCAGCTGCTTCTTCCTAAGTAAGTGCTTCTACAGTAGCTGAGAGAGCTTAAAGCTGTTTGCTCTTTTGAACGTTCGCTTAGCTTATTAATTTTTTTCTCTTTTTTGCATAACACACAGGGAAGATTCAGCCAGCTTAAGAGTCCCAATGATCTATCACCCCTTATAAATGAATAAAGTTTATCATTACTAGAGAACGGGGCACTAGGTTCTCCTCAGGCAGCTTAAACCCACCCCACACCTCACTTAGCCATGACCTCTCATGCCCACCAGCCCTGGAGGTGGGAAGAAAATGAACGTAGGATCCTCGGGATGCATCGCCTTTATCTAAAAACCAAGTGCTGTATACCCCTGCCAACATGTTCCAGCTAACCTATGCTTGCAATGACTTCTCTGATCCATACAATGCCCATTGTTTCTGCGGTCTTTTGACCTCCTTAACAGCAAAGTATAAGCATCCATTTCTAACTTTTTTCTGGATAGTTGGGCACAAAAAGTTTTAACTTAGTTGAAACTGGTTTTCAGGGACCGTTAAGACAGAAGAAACAAACTAGACTAGTGGGTCCCCTTTGTAAAAGGAGCTGCGGACTCACTGTCTAACCTAATTCTCTCCTGTACTTATTGGAAACCCATCCCAGAGAAGGGAACAAGGAGACTAAAAGAAACAACAGTTCTTCCTGTGTCCTAGCTGCTTTGGCTCAGAGGATAAGAGCGTCGACCTGCGCACTGAAGGGTCCTGGGTTTGATTCCAGTCAAGGGCACTTACCTCGGCTGCAGGCTCGATCCCTGGCATGTTAGAAGTGTCTCTCTCATAAGACACATTTCTCTCATTCTGCTCTCTCCCCATCACTTCCATTCTCTCTAAAATAAATCAATGGGAAAATATTCTCAGGTGAGGATTAACAAAAAAACAAAACAAAAAAAGTTCTTCTTGAATCTACATACCACCCTGGTGAAAGCTGGGATCTCCAAACGTGGTATCCCCCTGGGTCCCAAGCATCTTGCATAATCTGCTTGGTTGTTGGGCGGTTTAAAATAAAATCAAAAGTCAGTGAATATTATCACGTTCAAAATCCCATGAATGCAGAGCAGTACTAGATGCAAATATAACGGCTGTAGCCACCTACAAAAGTATCAAGCATGGTGCCAGACTGTAAGAAGGCTACAGGAGAGGCAAAACCAAACCAGATAACAATACGCACACTAATCAACAACTTCAGCAGCTACAGGAGAAATCATTTCGATGACTGGCTAATCCAAATGGACAGTACAGACAGGAAGTGTTAGGGAAGTCTGGGGCAGGGTGGGGAGAGCACTTGCAGCTGAGAGACAAGAAAGGTATCATGAGTCTGCTGAAGGCCCAATTACTGGAATTCTCCAAGCAATGGAGAAAGTGAAAGCCAATATTTGTTCCTAAAGGGGGAAAGGGAGATAATGCTGGGAGGGAAAAAACCACTGCTGAAGGCCCAGGGAACACCAAGGGCATTTGAGCAGGAGCGTGTGATATGGTCAAAGCTGTGACTTAGGAATGTCATCTGGCAGCCCCCATGTTTGAATGAATTTGAAAAAAGAAACAAGATGTGACAGCGGACTTCAAGGTCACCTCATTGGTCTTCCTTCCCTTCAGAGACATCCTGCATAAACACCTCCAGATTTTCCTTAAAACAGCGTTTTTCATACATCACAGCCTCCCCAGTTCTGTCAGTTTCCTCCCTATTCCATCATCTCCATACAACGAAGTTCAGACTTTTCCTGTTGGCCTTCTAAGCCCATCACTGTCTACAAGTGAACTGTTCAACTCACAGGTCTCCTACCACACCAGGTGGACGTCTACCCCTCACGGTTACCATAGGGCCACAATCTACCAAAAACAATAATCCCGCCCTAGCCAGTTTGGCTTGGTGGATAGAGCATCAGCCTGCAGACTGAAGGGTTCCAGGTTCGATTCTGGTTAAGGGCATATACCTTGGTTGTGGGTACATCCCCAGTAGGGGGTGTGCAGGAGGCAGCTGATCAATGTTTCTCTCTCATCGATGTTTCTAACTCTCTATCTCTCTCCCTTCCTCTCTGTAAAAAATCAATAAAATATATTAAATATAATAATAATAATAATCCCTTCTCCAAATGCCTAAATACCCATCTTCCCAAACCATGAGTTCTATATCCTCCAGCTGCCCCCAATCTCACTCACTCTGCCTGCTGACTTACCACTTGACTCACTGGGCATATCACCTTGGAGTTGATGATGGGCTCCTTTATCCTTTCAGTCTGTTTTATCTCCTCCACTATTTGACTTTTCAATCTCTAGAACATGGCATCCTAGCAACATTCTGAACACAATAGACACTTAATAAGCAATGGTGATGTGATGGTGGAGGAAGAAGGTGGTCAACATTTAGAAGACCACTGCAGTGATCCAACATACAGATAATGGGCACGAGAACTAACAAGATTTTAAGATGTATTGGAAAGAATGAGGAGACATAAAATGATTATTTGGACACAAATGGTAAAAGGAGTCAGAAAAATGACTCAGAGATTCTCAGCCTGAGGAACCAGAAGAAAACTAGCACATAGTGGGTGCTCAATAGTCTTGGGGAAAGAAAAGGAAAGAAAGGGAGGGAGGGAAAGGTGGAAGGGATGGAATGAGGCTGTGCATTGTGAAGGGCAGTTCAGACTCAGACAAGTGCAATGGGAGACGAGTTGGAAATTTAGGAACGGAAGATCTGAGACAGCTTGGGCTCAAGCTCTGGATTTAGAGTTATCTGTCCAGGCAAATATTTACAACTGCAGACATAAATAATATCTCTGATGGAGAAGAAAAAAGAATGAACAGAAGACCTAGGAGATACAGGAATCATAAAACCTTCTGACAGGAGATATGAGGATAGGAGGTAGGGGTAGATAATAGAGGAATGGAAAATCAAATGAGGTTTTAAGAGAGTTGTCAGGGTTGTTACATAAAACAGACCAGTCAAAAAAAGCTCAAACAGATGTCTCTCAGCAAACTACTCAAATGCCACCTCTTCTAAGGAGCTTCCCCTGATTGCCCATCAGAAGGCCCTATTCCTTCTGTGACCAATCAGCCGTCCTTCTGAAGGGACATCTTCCCTCCCACCAGGTCTGAGCAGCATCGCTGAAATCCTCTTCTCTCCCTTCCTGCAGGATCTAGCAGAGGCTTGAACATATAGGTACCCACTAAATCTTTGTGGAATAAATGAATATACAGCAAATAGTTCTCCTGTGTATGCTTTCCTGGAATTACTGCCTAAACCCAATTTATAAATGTGTGCCTACAGAACTACATCACAAGTTGTTTGGGATTTATTTGTTCTAACACCAATGCCAATTCACTGCAATTCCAGAACACACAATACCTACAAGCATTCTCTTTTTAGCCCACATTTCAAAGATAATAAAGAAGGGAAATATTTCACTAAGTCATTTGCAATCCAGCATCACCTAAGCTTATACAATCATTTATTCTCTTTATCTTTTACTTTCTCCTAAACAAGCCAAATCTCTGTAATATTTCCATTTCTTAACTTTTTGTTGAGGGTTGTGTGTTTTTTTTTTTTATGTATCAGACAACTTCCAAGGTAATGGCTTTAAGAATTATTCCATGATAAGAGCAGAACTTATGTTCTTGCAGCAAGCTATAAGTGGGCGTTCTTATAGTGGTTAAATCATGAACAAAAAGCAAGAAGTGCCACTCCAAGAAAATTAACGAATCAGCGAGTCTGAGAACGTTCCACTCCACAAGTGGAAAAATACATTAACGAGACCTTTAGAGAGTGTTAGCCCAACAACCAAAAAGAGCCATTTGAGACTCCTTATGTTCTCTCTTCTTTTATAGCCTAGTTTCTTGCAAAGGGGGACTACATGTTTTTTTCTTTTTTTCTATCTTGAAGTTATACTCCAAATCTTTACAAGTCAGCTGCTGCCGGTTCCACTGCAATTGCTCTCAACAATGCATCAATGACTTACCAGTGACAACTGAATGGACACAGAGACCCTATCCTGCTTGAGCTTCAGGGCATTTGCCACTGTCACCCACTTTCTTTTTAAACTCCTTTCTTCCACAGAATGAACCCTCCCCTACTTCCTTTCTCATCTTGTGCTACTCCCACCCTGTATGTAGGGGTGGGTGTCCCTAGGGTTCTGTTCTCTGATTTATTTTAAACTAGTGGCCTAGTGCATGAAATTCATGCTTGGGGGAAGAGGTGGGTATCCTTCAGCCCAGCCTGCACCCTCTCCAGTCTGAGACCCTTTGGGGGATGTCCAACTACCCTATGGGATCTGAATTAAACCTGCAGTCAGACTCCCTCTCGCAATCCAGGACTGCTTGTTCCTAACAGCTCACCTGCCTGCCTGCCTAATTGCCCTTAACCACTCTGCCTGCCAGCCTGCTCACCCCTAACTGCCCCCCCCGACAGCCTGCTTGCCCCCAACTGACCCCCACTGATGGCCTGCTTACCACCAACTGCTCCCCCCTGCCAGCCTGCTCACTCCTGTCCTCCTGCCGTCCTGATCACCCCTAACAGCCTACCCCACCAGCCTCATCATCTATAACTGGCCTCCCCTCTTGGCTCCTAACGGCTTCTACCTTGGACCCGCCACCATGGCTTTGTCCAGAAGAACGTCCAGAAGATCTCCTGGAAAGTCTCCTAGTCTAATTAGCATAATATCCTTACCTTAGTATAGAGGCCTGGTGCATGGGTGGGGACCAGCTGATTTGCCCTGAAGGATGTTCTGGATCAGAGTAGGGGTTCCCTTCATTTGTGGGGCAGCCTGGGTGAGGGGCTGGTGCAGTTTGCAGGCTGTCACATCCCCATGTGATAAGGGTCTCTGTTAGGGTGCCTAGCCAGCCTGGGTGAGGGACTGAGGGCCGTTTTCAGGTTGGCCATGCCCCCAGCGGGGACCCTCAGCCTGATGGTGGCATCACCAGCCTGGGTGAGGGCCTGAGGGCCATTTGCAGGCCTGTTCCTCAGCAGCCGGCCCAGGCAACCCAAGCCTCCTGCATGCTCAGGCCGGCTCCATGGCTGCCTCTGTCTTTCACATGCTAATTTGCACATTCCCTCCTGATTGGCTGTGGATGTTGCAGAGTGACCAACAGTTACCATATTTTTCTTATTAGTATAGATATGTTTTTATTGATTTTCGAGAAAGAGGGAGAGGGAGAAACATTGATGTGAGAGCACAACATTGGTCAGCTGCCTCCTGCACGCTCCCTACTGGGGATTGAGGCCGCAACCGAGACATGTGACCTGACTGGGAATGAAACTGGTGACCTCTTGGTTCATGGGCTGGGCTTGGCACTCTTCTCTCATTCCCACATTCTTCCTGCACAATCTCACTGATTCACTGATAGGCTGGAAATCATCTACTTCAAACTTATGCTTCAACCTAAACAACAAACCCTTGGGCACTGCAAGCTTCAAAAAGCCAAAACTGAAATCATTTTCCCCTTCAAACCTGCTCTTTCTGATAAAGTGGCAACACCATCCATCCACATCAGAAATCTGGGAGTTATCCTTAACTCCGGCCTCTTCCCTTCCTCACAGTCATACTCAGTTCGATCTCCAAGCAACACTCCTTTCCTCTCAACTGCCAGTGCCTTTGTTCAAATTCCCATCATCTCTCGTGGGCTTTACTGCTCTAACCTACTGACCACATTTGTTCCCCTCAACCTCCAATTCATTCCCTTCCTTCTGCTAGAGTCATCTTCCAAAATGTAAATCCTTTCTTAATCCCCAACATAAGAATCCTCCAAAATCTCCCACTTGCCTTCAGGGATTCAGATAAAAAATGAGGCAGGCTGGAGTGCACACAAAGGCTGCCAGTTCAGTTTCCCAGTCAGGGCACAGGCCTGAGTTGTGGGTTCGATCCCCAGTTGGGGTACATATGGAACGCAACCAATCAATGTTTCTTCTCTTCCTCTCTCTAAGCATTTCCTTGGGTGAGGGTTTTTCTAAAAAATCAAAATGAACATGAAATGAAAAGCCCTCAATGACGTGCCTCAGATGAAAGCTTTCAACCTAAACTCTCCATGCACCCCCTTCATTCTACTTCCATTAACCAGCAGACTCTCTCAGAATTAACTCTGGGACCTCTGACCCGCCTCCAATCTTACCCACACCTCCTCTGCTTAGGTGCATCATCCTACTTACCCTTTATTACAATGCAGCTCAAAGACCACCCTGAATACCACTGCTCTATGGTAGTGCTCAGCAGGCCACACCACAATCACAGCCACTGGGTCCTTTGTCCATTTCCCCTCTTCATCGACGAGACTCTTAAGGAAGGTGTTCCACATTTTCCACATCTCTGAATCAGCACCTCTACTAGAGAGCCTAGGTTCATAATGCCAGAAATGGATAACACAGAAATCTGCATATCTTACATTATCAAGTATTATTATAGGCTCACTAGAGGCCCAGTGCACAAAATTCATGCACGAGTAGGGTCCCTAGCCTGGCCAGCGATCAGGGCTGATCGAGGCTTTCCTTCCCCTGGCTGCTAGCTACTGGCCGAGACCTTCCTTCCCTGGCTGCTGGCCAGGACCTTCCTCCATTCCACACCACCCCCTGGTGATAAGTGCACATCATGGCAAGCAGTAACTTCTGGTTGGTTGAACCCCCAGTCGCTTCAACTCCTGAGGAGACAATGTGCATATTAGGATGCACATTATTATTAGGATGTATTTTATTATATAGGAGGCTTGGTTTTCCCCATTACTACATTTCTTTGAATCATAAGGTGATGTCAAAGATAAGATACAACCAATTTCAGAGATGTTAAAAGGTGAAATATTGTAGTCTATGAAAGACAGTATATTAATTTAAGTAAAAGAATCATGGAAAAAGTTATGCACTCTATCGTAGAATTAGAAAAGCATTTCAAAACTCCAAGTGCTGGAAAACAACCCAAAACTTTCTAAAATAATGCTTAAATGAAGGCAGCACATATGTTATCTTAAGACATTGTAATAAATCCTCTTTGAAATGTTCATTAAGAGACTGTTCTACATCCTGGTGTGGTAGCCAGAACACAAATCTAGTATCTACTAAATTTCATAGAACTATAAAGTCATGAAAATAAAACATTTTTAAATGTCCATTAAATATGCCCATTCTCCCTCTCCCCCATCTACCCGGTCTGGAATGGACCCATCCCCACAGACCCCACAAGAATCCAGAGAGGACACGTATGTCTCCTCTGACCCTCGCTCCATCTCATTAGCAATGACTGTTAAAACCTGAGATGACCCGTCTCCAGGCCCGTCTGCTGACTGCCTTCCTGCCCAGCCCCCCACCCCAGGTTTCCTGCAGCTAATATGGAGCCTTTCTCCTTCCAGCCATCTATCTCCAGCTCTCCCTGTTCTGCAGTTACCAGCTCAAACCCAGCTTCTCTCACCCTTCTCCCATCTCCTTCCACTGAGTGTGTCCAGCTCTGGCCCACTGTACTCTCTGAAATCTGGGCTCTACTGGGCTTGGACGGAGGAAAGAGGGTCACCTTTTATCCTGACACCTTTATTTCCCCCTCTTCCCCAGGATCTGCTTTGCAAGGTTAAAACCACCCGAATGTGGTAAGATACAGAACTCCTATGTCATCATATTTTTCCTTGGAAAACTGAGCAAACTGATACTCTATTTGCTAATCAGGAAATGGAAGCCCAGAGAACTACTACCTAGTATAACTTAGGAGGCAAGCATGAGAGATGATCCATTCCAAAAAAGGCCAACTCCTATAAAGTACATGCTAATCCCAAATGGATTAACTCATAGATCCACTCATTTTCATCTCACAATTAATTGGGAGTCAAACCTATGGGGAAGTCAGTTTAGGGAGTATTTTAAGTTAGAACAGCTGCCCTGATGTGAGACTAACAAAGAGCTGCCAAGGAGATGACTCATCATTTGAGTACATGACCATAGGTACACAGGGGAATAAGTGTATCGTAAATTGACTGTCTGGCCTACCTGCATTATGTCAAGGACTTTTCAGTATTTCTTACAAAACATCAGTTTTCCCCACCAACTTTTTCACAGCAAATCCCTGCTCAGAGTTCAGCAACCTCCCCACCCTTGCCCCCAGGGGACCGCTCCAAGAATAAGCAAAGGGAAGAAGCCAAGGGGTAAGAGGCTGAGGTGGAGGTATTCCAAAATCTCGGGCAGCATGCAGGCAACTTACAGCTGTTCTTTGCTACCACTGGCATCAAAAAGTAAGTGAATTATGCCCTGACTGGTTTGGCTCAGTGGATAGAGCATCAGCCTGTGGACTGAAGGATCCCAGGTTCCATTCCAGTCAAGGGCATTTTCTTTGGTTGCGGGCACATCCCCAGTAAGGGGTGTGGAGGAGGCAGCTGATGTATGTTTCTAATTCTCTATCCCTCTCTCTTCCTCTCTGTAAAAAAATCAATAAAATATTTTTTTAAATATAAGTGAATTATTTCATTTAGCTCATATCTTATTCTCTATTGCTTTGCCTCTTACAGTTCTCATCACATGCAATTTTCTTCCTATAAATGCAAATTCTATTTCTAACTCAGGGTTCTGTTTAACTCCCTCTTGTATCCTCAAAGTTCTTTGGAAAACACTGTTACCTTCCTCCCTTCTGAACATTAATACCACTTTCTTCAAAGACATTCAGGTGCATACCCTTCAGACATGTTTGTGTTTGCTTTTACAAAAACAGCAGCCCCGAGTCTTCCACATAATAGTCATCATTGCCTTTATCAGTATGCACTCCAACGAAACCATTTAACGGTGCTTCGTATTTCACTTTAGGCACATAATACGATGTACTATTCTTATAAACATGGGAGGTTTCCTATTTTAGGCTATTATAAGCCATCATGCAAAGATAGTTTCTTAAAATATATAAAAATGTGTATCTGTCTGATGGTCTCAAGATAAACTATTAGAAATGGAATTGCTAAGCCAAAGTCATGCAGCCTATCACTCTACCCCTTTTAAGTTCCTCTTATTCACATTTCCAATTTATCCTTCAAAAAATTACTCCAATTTACTCATTTTTTATGCATAATTCAAAAAATATTTATTTGCTGCTGGGCACTATCGACACAATCATTAACATTAATAGACACAGTTCTTGCCCTCAAGGAGCTTACAATCTAAAGCAGTGGTTCTCAACCTTTCTAATGCCGCGACCCTTTAATACAGTTCCTCATGTTGTGGTGACCCCCCAACCATAAAATTATTTTTGTTGCTACTTCATAACTGTAATTTTGCAACTGTTATGAATCGTATCTGTGTTTTCCAATGGTCTTAGGCGACCCCTGTGAAAGTGTTGTTCGACCCCCAAAGGGGTCGCGACCCACAGGTTGAGAACCGCTGATACACCATCACAAATTCATTATAGGCTCAGGTAAATTAAGAAGCAAAAGTTCAGGGTTTTCCAAGACCACAGGAATTAGTTCCCATAGGAATAATTAGTTCCCACAGGTTCTGAGCTGAGGCTCAGATAGTTGGAAATCAGGTGAAACCAAGTCAGAGAGAATCCTGGACAAAATACTCTACGCAAAGGGAGCATGGGCAAAGCCCCTGAGGAGGGACAGAACCTGATTCAATTGAAAACAATGTAAGCAGGTCACCACGCTGGGCGCAGAGGTAGTGGGAAGACGAGGGCAGTGCCGGACCACAGCCCTCTGGCAGCAGAAGCAGCTGACCTCCTGCACCCTCCCCAGCTGTGACGCCAGCATTCACTCGCCAGGGGCTAGATCAGGCACAAGGGCAGTCAAGCCCACAGAACCAACAAGTGAATAATGACACTTTGCACTGTAAATGAGAAACATGGATGAAAGCAAACTTACCCTGAAAAGGAATGCACTTTCAATCTGTCCCAGAAACTTTAGGCATACCATATTATGCCATGTACTTTAAACAATATAATCAATCAGCTAAATTCATTAGTTTAACAGTTGTCTAAAATATCTGTGTGCCCAAAGATAGCAAAACACATGAAAAAGTCCTTGACTTTAATATGCTAAGACTAATAGGCTAATTAAAAAGTATTTAAATCTGTCAGAAAATTTTCATATTCACATTTTACTTAATGTGAAAACATAAATGTCACGTTAAGGTCTTTCAATGAATAATTAGATAAATTTTCTTTATTCCAACACAGATTTTCTTATAATCTTCCACATAAATAAGATCTAAAATCAGTGGTTTAAGATTTTTTTAAAAACTCAAAAGTCAGAAGACATCATGTAGATTCCTTCTACAATGTTATTTATCCATGTAGAAATGGAATTATCATCATTTAAAGGACATTTCCAGTAATTAATTAAACTATATTAAAAAACTGTACAGAAAGTTCATATCACAAACTTATGTCCCTAAGTAATAAAGGTGCTCAGTGACAGAGAGAGAAGCTCAAAAGGGTCGCCACTCGGTAACCTATCCATAAGTAAAAAGATCAGAACACAATCTATTTGTGAAAATGAAGAGACTTCACTGAGTACCTTTCAAATAGTCCCTATTACAAAAGGGAATGCCTATTAAAGTGCCATAGTTCACTCTATAATAAAACTTCCCTTCTACCCCCTCAAAAGCTTTAAAAAAATATTTTTTGCTTTAAGATAAAGAAAAGGCCATATCTCTAAGATATACTTTGTGAAAATGATCTCAATATAAATCCAATGATCTCCATTATTTACTGTCCTTACTGAAATTCACCTGTAAGTCCCAGAGCAATTTCCAAAACTTCACTGTTGATTAGGCTATTCTGAAGTGGAATTCTTCAGCAACACACAAAAGACAGAGAGTAAAATAGTCCTCACAAATATACTTAGAAATAGGTGTACATGAATTATAAATATAACTTTCCAGACCATTATTTTTTCTATTGACTAAACTCTATATAATTTTTAATGGAGGTTTTCAGATCAATGATGTGTGCAGCCCACTCTCATGACACAGTCATTTAAACTTCTCATCTGCAAAACAAAATGCAATATATTATCAAAAGGGGGAGAAAAAAAACAAAAAACCCCAGCTGGCTTACAGAATAAAAACCATAAGCATTACAAAACACGTAGAACCAAATACTGAGAGTCCACATTTTGCTGAATAACCTTTTAACTCTTCATTACTGTAAAAGTAACACAGGACCAATTTAGAAAATATAGAAAAGCAAAGCAAAGAGAAAAATAAATTCTTATAACCCTACCATACAAATAGAACTGTTAATATTTGGGGGCTTTTCTTTCATTTTTTCCTATATTCATATTTTTTCTATTATATACAAATAATAGGTTTAAGAAATACTTGCTTGCATACTTTAAAAAAGAATTCAATTAGATTATATTCGCATCTTTATCTTTTGCTTACTTAACATATAGCATGTTAAATAACTGACTTTAAAAAGTCCTCCTAAAACTTAATTTTAAAAACATACTATATGGGTATATCATAATAAATTTAACCATTTCCCTATTATGGGACATTTGGGATATTTCCAATTTTTTTACATAATAAACAGACTATCATAAATATATATAAAACTCACAACAGTTCTGATTATTTTCTTAAAATGTATTTCTAGAAATAGAATTTCTATGTTAAAAGGTAATTTGACATGACCAAGAATCACCCCCGGAACTAAATAGCCTTTTTCTATCAGATATTAACTTATCCAAAATTCACAAAACTTATAATTAAATAGTATATATTTAAAAAATAAATTTTTAAAGTGAAAAGTTATTTACTGTCTAAAAATCAGAAGTAATAGGAAACAGAATCACTATTATGTTATAGTAATAGTGTATAATATACACTATTATGTTGTACAAATAATAGGAAATAGAATCACCATTATGTTGTAGCATGTAGAATCACTATTAGGTGGTAGCATATACCCATGAAAAAAAATTAATTTAACTTAAAACACACTATATACTTTAATTTGTTCCAAATGAGTCAAAGAACACAAAATAGCATGTTAGCACCAAGAAAAAATGAAAAATGACCTCAACTAGTTAAGAAAAAGAAAACATCAGAGAGAATTGAAGGGTGAGCTCAACAGAGAAACTTAGGACAAAGGCCTTTGCTCCAATAAATTACAAATATTACACATCTCTGTCTCTCAGAAGGCAATTTAAAGCCAAATTCTCCCATCCTGCCTTTATTTTAGACTTTGATATCCACCTTTTAAAATTTTCTGACACAGAAAGAACGTTGTTATAGTTCTAGAGATGATCATTAGCCCTTGAAACACAAGAAAAATACTAATTTCTTAAAAATATATGTATCTATATCCCGAAACCTGTTTGGCTTATTGGATAGAGCATTGACCTGTGAACTGATAAGTCCCAGGTTCGATTCCCATCGAGGGCATGTACCTTGGTTGCAGGTACATACCCAGTAGGGGGCGTGCAGCAGGCAACTAATTGATCTCTCTCTCATCGATGTTTCTAACTTTCTATTCCTCTCCCTTCCTCTCTGTAAAAAAATCAATAAAATATACTTTAAAAAAATACATAGATATATAGACATATAGATATAGATATATAGTATCTCCAAAAACAAAAAACAAAAAACAATCCTAATACCATGAAATACAATGCTAGTGTCCAAGATTTTCAAAATAAAGACAACTTTTCTCTTTTTCAATACTTACTCAGCATGAGAAAGTTTCATTTCTTCCCTTTGTCTTGCAGAATAATTTAGGTTTCCACCTAAAACACAAAAAGCATAGAATCTTTTCAATGTAACTATTATAAAAATTCAAACACTGCCGAAACCGATTTGGGTCAGTGGATAGAGCATCAGCCTGCGGACTGAAAGGTTCCAGGTTCGATTCTGGTTAAGGGCATGTTGGTTGCAGGCACATCCCTGATGCCTCTCTCTCATTGATGTTTCTAACTCTCTATCCCTCTCCCTTCCTGCCTGTAAAATATCAATTAAATATATATTTTTTAAAAAATTCAAACATGCATGCAAGCTCAAGCACACACACACACATACACACACACACACATACATACATACATTTGCACTAATATATATTGAAAGATGAGAAAGAAATAGTTTATCTCCTGGAATTGTCCCAAGGGAAAATGTTTTTTATTTTTAAATCCTTATAAAATACAAGTAATCACTCCTTAACTTTAGCATTTTTTTTAAGTTTGAACTTATGTATTACCTCAGTTTTTCTTAATTGGGACATTGTATTAATATTCAGTAATGGTGAAAACTTAGAAAAATTAAAGAAAAGACCTAAAATTATGTAAATAGCACGTATATACATTCTTCTAAATACATAACAAATAATCTTTCTGGCTAGCTAGAAAAAATTGATATAAAAACCATCAAAATCTTATAAAGAACACACACACAAAGCACAAATGCATGTAGTTCACATATATTTGCAAAAGAAAAAAATCTGCAATTTCTCATTCTATATCAAACATTTTCAACCATAAAGTGAAAATTTCAGCTGAAAATTGTTTATTTTTCTTAATATATCTTATTGATTTTTTTACAGAGAGGAAGGGAGAAGGATAGAGAGTTAGAAACATAGATCAGGTGTGCCTGCAACCAAGATACATGCCCTTGACCAAAATCGAACCTGGTTTCAGTCCGCAGGCTGATGCTCTATCCAACCAGTTTCGGCTACTTTTTTTTTTTTTTTAATATAAAACAATAACACAGGAAGGGGTTTAGGTTCTAAAAGTACTTCTTTATAGCCCAGCTAGTGTGACTCAGTGATTGAGCATTGAAACATTTCGTTCTCTCTCTAAAATAAATAAAGAACATATTTTTTTGAAACACATCTTTATGCTAATATAAAAACAACATCTAGCCCAGGCTGCATGGCTCAGTGGTTCAGTGTTGACCTATAAACCAAGAGGTCATGGTTCGATTCCCAGTCAGAGCACATGCACAGGTTGCAGGCTCAATCCTCAGTATAGGTGTGCAGGAAGCTGCCGATCAATGACTCTCTCATCATTGATGGTTCTATCTCTCTCTCCCTCTCCCTTCCTCTCTAAAATCAATAAAAAATATTTTTTTTAATCTAAAATTTTCTAAAACTTACATTGAACAGGCCAGAAAGAACATGACAACAATTTTAATGAATGTGAAGGTCCAGAATACATAATCCTTCCTATCTAATGAAAGAGTAATATGCAGATTGACCATCACTCCAACACACAAGATGGCTGCCCCCATGTAGTCAAAGATCCTGCCCCCATGTGGACACAAGATGGCCAGCAGGGAGGGACCAGGCCTGCAAAGGAGTGCAGTTGTGGGTGATCAGGCCAGCAGGGGAGGGCAGTTGAGAGGGACCAGACCTGCAAGGGAAGGCAGTTGGGGGCAATCAAGCCTGCGGGGGAAGGCAAGGCAGTTAGGGGTGACGAAGCTGGCAGAGGAGGGAAGTTGGGGGTGACCAAGTGTCCAGGGAACAGCAATTGGGGAGGATCCAGACCTTCAGGAGAGAGCAACTGTGGGGGAACCAGGCCTGCAGGGGAGGGCAGTTGGAGTGATCAGACCTGAAGGAGAGGGCAGTTAAAGGTGACCAGGCCCAAGGGGAGAGCAGTTAGACAAAAACAGGCTGGCAGGGGAGCAGTTAGGTATCAATCAGGCTGGCAGGGGAGTGGTTAGGGGGTGATCAGGCTGGCAGGCAAAAGCGGTTAGGGGCAATCAGGAAGGCAGGCAGCTGAGCAGTTGGGAGCTAGCAGTCCTAGATGGTGAGAGGGATGTCTGACTACCCATTTAGGGATTGGGCCTAAACGGGCAGTTGGATATCCCTCGAAAGATACCAGATTATAGAGGGTGCAGGCTGGACTGAGGGACACTGTACCCTTCCCCTCCTCTCCCCACCACCCCTCCCCCCCCGCCCCCATGCATGAATTTCATACACCGGGCCTCTAGTCCTATATAATAAAAGCATAATATGCTAAGTGTCCAACCAATCAGTCGACCGTTGGGTTGACTGTTCGAAGAGTCGCTATGACACACACTGATCATCATGGACCAAGTTCCAGTAGATTAGCTTGCTGCTGGGGTCCGGCCAATCGGGACTGTGCGAAAGGCCAGAAACCTTCCACGGTGCCTCCCTGGCCAGCCAGCCCCAATCCACCTCTACAGGACTGGATGAGACAGCCCCAAATGGCCCTGATGGTCAGCCAGGCCAAGGGACCCCACCGTGGTGCACCGGGCCTCTGGTTATATAATGAACTGTTTACATCACTGTGGACAGAATGTCGTATATTTGAGCTAAAGCACTCACTGGCTTCTAGAAAGGCATGCAGACTAGACTACCCAGTGACCCCACAAGATTATCTACTACGGTTTAAGAAGAAAATGTCTGAACTTCTACTTACCTTGGGCACGATTCACCAAATAGAGTAAGACCACAGCTAAAAGTGACACTGGAAGTGAAAAAACATAGGATTCTTAAAAGATGTATAGTTTTTCCCAATAATTCCTAAGTAATCATAATTACGAAATAAAACTTAGAGAAAGCAAATATAGCTTTATTAACTGACATTTAAAAGTAAAATCATTTATTCACATTATTTTTCTGAAAGCACTAAAAATAAGTCACACACCATTTTCTCCAGAAGCTGTCTGAGCTCAGGGATGGCAAGGCCAGAAACAGAGAAGCAGACACCCACAGGAGAGGGGACAGACCCACCCATGGATCATCCCTGTCACTCTTTCCTCTCACTTATAAGTCCTGGTCCTTCCCAGCACTTCTGCCAGTTCCTAGACTACTTTTTTACAGAGAGCCAAACAGAAGTAATATTTTTGGGGGGAGCGGGGAGGGGAGAATAGGTCTGAAAAAACCATGTCCATTTTACAAATTGATCCAACATTAGGATGTGGTTATTAGACTCCCAGAAGCCCAGAAAGTCAGATGCCTGGCTTTTTACCTTAACAGGTGAGGCCCATTTAATTTACTTAAAATTAATATGGCAACAAAAACATTTTAAGATCATGTGCTATTTGGTTTGGGAGCCAAATAATATGAAACTGCAGCTTGAAATTAAACCATGTGTTGCAGCATTAAAAGTAGACAAAAACAGCCCTAGATAGAGCATCTGTCTGCGGACTGAAGGGTCCTACATTCAATTCTGGTCAAGGGCACATGCCCAGTTTGTGGGCTCGATCTCCAGTAGGGAATGAGCAGAAGGCAGCCAATCAATGATTCTCTCTCATTGATGTTTCTATCTCCCCATCCCTCTCCCTTCCTCTCTAAAATCAATAGATATTTTTAAAAAAGACAAAAACACTTTCATGACCGTTTTTTAAACTCTTAAATAACTCACTTTTTTAAAACAAATAAAGCTTTTTTTTTTTTAATTTGGTGTGCTTATTTCTAAAATATGAGATAAGATGTATTCAGGCTATTCATAAGCAGTTCTCTGCAAAAACCATACTCTAAGTATAGATAGTCATTATTCCCTGTAAATGAAAATTAAGCCTGACAGTATCTTCACTGGGGTTTGCCATTTTAAATACATGTTATCAAAGTAGAAAAGGCATCTTAATATTTTATATGAGAATTTTTTTCAGATGAACAATTTGTATGGTAAAGACAATCAAAGCAAAAATGATGGTTTATTTTTATAGCTTTCAACTGTATTCTAACACATCCTATTTTTAACCAACAAATCATTACAGGTAAAAATTACATTATAGGACTAAGAATAAAAATAACTTAAAGCTGCCTGATCAATTAACCCTGATTGCATCTAAATCACACATATATCCACACATTCACACCTAGGACTCTTCAAATGGTTATCTACTTTAATGGAGAAAATGTTTGTTTTGTTTTGTAATATAAATATTTAAAACAGAAGATAACACATCTTCCACTACTGCCTTTAAGAACAGGAATCTCCTGAAAAATTCCTGTGAATCTTCAGAGAACTACAGTCACCAGGAGGGAAGCTCTCTGAAATCAATAAAAATATAAAATGCGCAGGCTAAGAATCAGGCAAATCTGAGAGCTACATCTTAGATATCTGATTTAAAAGAAGGGAAATCAATAAAAATATAAAATGCACAGGCTATAAAATCAGGCAAATCTGAGAGCTACATATTAAATATTTGATTTAAAAGAAGGGAAAACAGAAAGTAACAGTAACACCTAAAAGCATAAATAAGAACATTCTGCTACATATTAAAAGAAACTAAACAAATGTTGCCACATGGCACACTTACAAGACACACAGGCAATGAAGAAAACTTCTAAAAACAAGTATCCCCGAGTATCCAGTATCATGCCAGCAAGGATGGAAATGATCGCCAGCCCAAGATTCTGAATGGACTGCATGCTGCAATCGAAAAAACAGAAAAACACATTTTAGCCAACACCGGTTTGGCTCCGTGGATAGAGCGTCAGCCTGCCGACTGAAAGGTCCCAGGATCGATTCCAGTCGGGGGCATGTACCTTGGTTGCGGGCACATCCCCAGTAGGGGGCGTGCAGGAGGCAGATGATCGATGTCTCTCTCTCATTGATGTTTCTGACTTTCTATCCCTCTCCCTTCCTCTGTAAAAAATCAGTAAAATATATATTTTTTTTAAAAAACACATTTTAATTTCAAAAGTCTTCATAGAGGAACAATTCACTACAAATATCATATCTACAAACAACACAGTATTAGTGTTGAGACATTTTCAACCAGAGATTTTTTAAAATTCCGTAACTGTTTCCTCTATTAGACTTCATGCTCCAAGGTAGGGGAGCTTGCCTTACTAAGTGCACTATGAACTCAAAACCAAGTGAATACCAACCTCCTGCTGCCTTTTGGGTCAGAAACCAGAACTCAGCTTCTCACTGAGAAGCCCGCAGATAAACAGGTAGTGTGATGATAATGGCAGCAATTACCTCTCTGGGTTAGCTTAACTCCAGCTCCCTTGCTGGAGCATTTTCGTTGCTCCAAGTTAAGCATAACCAGATTACCTGAATCTTCTAGTTATTTCCAGGTTTAGAGCTGTCCCATAAACCTACAGATGACTAGATTCAGGAGACCTGGAGTTTCATATGATAATAAGTTGGTACAGCAGAGAGAGACATTACATAATTCCCGGTACAAATACTTACAAGCCATATGCAGTTCCCAGTTGATGGTCAGGAACTACAAACGCCACCATTGGCCACAATGCACAGGCAAGCAATGAATAGGAGAGTCCCAGGAGACTCTATAGAAAGTAATACAGAAAAGGGTAAGTTTTATACTAACCAAAGTGACTTTCTTTTGATGCAGATTAGCAAGAGTAACATATGAGCTAACATGAATCTTCACGCAAATGTTATTATAATCAGGTTAAAACTTCTATTTAATCTAAAAATGTCCCGGCCCTCTCTTACAAGTATCCCTCTAATGAAAAAATACATGCACACTGTCTTAATCACATTACTTATATGTGTACAAAACTGCCTTGGCCCAGGATACAGTCAAGAACCAAGAAAAAACAAAACAAAGCTAATTTGTAAAAAATTATTGCCAATGTTTTAGGCAAGCTAATTTTCCAACACTTAGGAATCACAAGTTAAACAACCAAGAAAACATCATTTTTCTTCAATTAAAAAGGGAACTTGATTTAAATTAAGAGTTATCATGTGAGCAAAAATTAAAATAATGCCAATATCCAATTATGACAAGAACACTAAAAACAAATACCTTTTTATATTACTGATAGAGCTCTACTAAATATCTACCAAGATGTTAGCTGTGCAAAGCCTCACTATCGCATTTCTACTTCTAGGAACCTGAGCTAAAGAATTCTCAACTAGTGCACAAGGACAAAAGTAGGTTTACAGTTGTGAGCACACAAAACAGAGTTTGCTCTTGTATTACTATTGATTAACTAGAGGCCTGGTGCATGAAAATTCATGCTCTGGAGAGGGGGGTGGGGGTCCCTCAGTCCAGCCTGCCCCCTCTCACAGTCCAGGAGCCCTCAGGGGCAGGGGTGACCCGGCGATCCAAGGAAGGCAACGCCCCCATCACACCTCTGCTGCTGCCACTGCCGACAGCGCAAACCTCGGCTGTCCCTGGTTACCTGAGCCTCGGGCGGCCCTGGGTGGCTGGGCAGCCACCATCCGAGGCTTTCCTGTGCCTTGGGCATCAGCTGGGCAGCCGATATCTGAAGCTTGCCTGTGCCTCAGGCCGGCCCTGGGAGGCGGGAGGGCTGAGAGCGGGTCCAGCCACACTACATGCCTGCCGCTCCCTCCCACCCCCCGGCTGGGTTGAAACGAAAGGACTCCAAATGGGCTGAGGGGACTGGGTGCTGACATTTTGTGGCTATGGGCCATCTTTGTGACAGTGTGACAGTCAATTTGCATATTCCCTCTTTATTAGATAGGATTATTGTATTATTTTCCTAAGAACGACTGTAATCCTACTTTTGCCCCACCCTATATATGTTTAAGATATTCTTTTATTAATAGAAAAGGAAAACAGCACTTCAGCCACAGGTCTTAAAAATAACACTCTCAAAAAAAAAATCACAAAAATTTGATGAATTCCTTATCACTTTTTGACCTACTAAATGTCAAAGACAAAAGGATGTAAAATCATGGATATTGGGCTGATAGTTGTTGTTTTTACCACCTATGATGGAAGGACTTTTCATGAAGTACAGAAAAATAAATGGAACTAGTAGGCACTTTGGCTTTCAAAATACTATTTTATTTCAGATACTATTTTGGCACTGAGGTTACTCTATTAAATAAGTGAAATGAAGTTAAAAAATACCCAATGCATTAATAATTAATATTTATGCACTTTAAAAATAGTTATTTTGTAGACACTGAAATAAACTCATTGTTTTCCCCACTCTCACAAAGCACTGCTATCAGAGGAGCTGAGTGGCTCCTGACATGCAATTTATAGGGTCCTCCCTGAAGCCCCGAGCCCCCAGATATGAACAGCCACATTACCATAGCGATCCAAGGGTTCCACAGCGTGAAGGCCAGCAGCACGTGGGAAGCAAGGGTGGTCACCACTGCACACAGGACCCAGATGATGTTCTTCCCTATTTTATCTACCATGAGCCCAAATATTGGGGACATGGGAGCTGATATGACATACACAATACTGTCCAGAGAATATAAAAGATATTATTTAATGAAAAATATCCCAGCTACCAAGAAAAAGAAAAAAATCCCAAGTCCCTAAATCCATTAGGCAAAGCAAACCCTAGCACATTTAGTTTAACAGTCTTCTAAAATGGTCATCAGTAAATAGGAATATAAAGATATAAAGAGTGGTCCAACTCTTCTTTGGTTTTCCATTAATGCAAGATGGCCACTTGGGATCAAGTCCCAATTTAATTTTGATTTCACACTGTGGATGTTACATCACATATGTGTGATGACATTAGGTTATAATTAAAGACCCATACTAGGCACACAATAAGCACTTAGAGAATTAATGAAATACCTGTTAATGGCACTTGCTGCCTGGGAAGAAAATCCAAATTTCTCTATAAAGAACACTCTAGAATACAGAAAGAGAGAAATAAGCACTTTAGAGAGAACTACTCTGTTTTCTGTTTTGTTTTTTAATAAAGGCAGAAAACTGAATACAAATAATTCTAAGCTTAGTCCACTTTTCCTTCTTGATACTATTTGCCCACCTTATTTGAAATTATTAACATGTAAGTAACTGGCTAAAACGTCAGTGTTTATATAAATATTTAACTAACTAAATAAAATATACTGATGCCTATTTTTTCTCCTATTTACATATACCACAAACAGTACACACATGTTCAGAAAACCAAATGCACTACCCCAGGGAATTAAGAGAGCTCCTTTTCCATAAGAGCAGTACTGACCAGGTTTTTTGTTATATAATGCATAGAGTTCTTGTCTCAAATTATTTAGAATTACAGTCTGAATTTTAAGGTTTTTATTACAAATACCCCCGCCTCCCGCCCCATAAACACATTCTCCCTCACACACTGTTATGTTTAAGCAGCTGCCAAAGAAAATAGACAGAGAGGTAGATTAAACAAGAAAAATTTAATTTGAATCTTGAATTTGAATGTGGAAGAATTCCAGTCCTAAGAAATAAAAATATGCCCAATCACTATAAGCCAATATGCTGTCTCCATTCACAATAAGAGGCTTCCTAACAAAGGAATAAAGAGGAAATTTCAAAAAATACTAACCTGAAATCAAGCAGTAAAATAAACCAGTGTTTTGAATCAACAACTGTTATTAGGTATTTCTTCAAAATATATTAAATAATACCAAACTTTAAGCTAAGAAAATCAGTTGTATCCCAGGATATGAAACAATTCCTGTATATATATAAACTATAAGTAGAGAAGCAAGATTACCAGCTAAAACAATTACATTTATATGATTGGAATCTCATTATAATTTAGTCAACAGAAGTGGAATGCTAGAGAATACTCACTTCCCCAGTCCAATGAAAGGGAACACAGCCACATAGTAACAGACACAGATGATAAATATGAGCCACAAGGGCAAGGAGAAGTCCTTCACATCAGTTAGTTTAATAACTTCACCTTAGACAAGAAAGGGAAGAGGCCATCAGCATAATTTTACATAACAAGATTATTTTTCATTTATCGTGTGATTAACCTTTGCAATTCAGTTGAAAGACACTTTTTTCAGTAACTGGGACACAGTTTCTGAGATAACTTAAAAAGACATTAGAAAAAGCAAAACCTAAGATTAGTATCTACCTACCTAATGATGAGGAACACTCGTCATTTTGCAAATATACAAAGAACATATAAGGGGGAATATGTACCTCAAAATTTATATAAATAAAAATAGATTTCAATGTAAGAGATCAAAAGACATGTGTTAAGCCTCACTAGGTTTTACAACACTGCATTGGGAACTTGTATAATTGTACATTATTTCAAAAAGGCCATAATTCCTCAAAGTCCCACTCTTCCCACACTGAGACTCACCTGTTTTTCCTTGTTCTTTATGAAGAATTCTTTCTGCTCTCTGATCCAAGTAAGCAAGGGCCAAGGCACAAATTAGTGAAAGAATACAGGTTATACCCCCTATAATTTAAAAAAAATAAAGAGAGATTTTTAAAAGAGAGCCAGGCTGAAGGTTCCTTAAAACACAGCACATCCCATTAACAGCCGAAAAATTTAGCAACCAAAGGGGATAGTATTTCGACACATGTAAGCCCACAATTACAAGTGAGGACAGAAGGAAGGGAAGAACACGTGATAAGCATCCAACAAACAGTAGTGGCTTTGACAGTATTACTTCCCAGTAGAAGGTTGGAGAATAGATGGAAAAGATTAGAACTCACTAGTCTGCTCTTCTAATACAGAATACCAATGGCAGAAAGCTGATAACCAGGCTAGCAAATTAGTTCTACTTTCTTAATTCAGTCTAAGCACCAATTGTTAGTGGATGTTGAGGGCAGGGGGAAGGGGAGAGGATTATAAAAGCTAAGTCTGATTCTGTGATCACCTCATCTTCCTCCTGATTCCTTCGCAAAGCCTGTCACCCTTGTTCCTAACCTCTGGCAGCCCGAGGCCCCCACCTTCGCACGCACAGCTCACTCAGACTCTCTCCTATGCACATTCAGCATTACTCACTAACGCTGACCTCATATAACTATTGTAAACCAGATAAGTAATCAAGTTTGCGCTCGTCAAGAATTTTACAAAGAAACTTAGTAGCTCCTGTCAGGTGGCTCAATTAGTTGAGTGTTGTCCACACCAAAAAGGTTGCAGGTTTGATTTCCGGTCAGGGCACATTCCAAGGTTTCAGGTTCTACATATGGAAAGCAACTGATCAATGTTTCTCTCACATCAATCTTTCTCTTTCTCTTTCTCTCTCTCTCTCTTTCTCTATCTCTCCCCTCACCCTCCACCACCCCGCCCCATCTTCTCTTTCTCTCAAATCAATAAACATATCCTCAGGTGAGGATTAAAAACA